>CAWZYM010000185.1:742500-849461 GCA_963966185.1 Rhabditoides inermis | reverse complement strand
AGCATAGTATTAGTATTGTCTCTAGAAAGTTGACAGTGGACTATAGAGAATATAATACTGTTTCTAAAGAAAATAATACTGAGAGAGAAAGAGAAAAAGAGAAAGTAATAGCGAGACAGTGGGAGAGGGAGAAGAGAGAGAGGGGGGGAGGAGGGAGATGTAGAGGAGAAAGAGATGGGGCGGTCTACATCTGTGAAACATAAAATAAGTGAAACGAAGTAGGAGAGATAGTTAGAAAAAAACAAAAAAATAAGCTACATATACAAAAAACATAGAACTTGAACACCTCAACTTCAACAACAACCCTTGCGTGTATGTATCTTCGCAAGAGTCATTAGAGAGCAATCAACTATCAGACATGCAAGACGAACTATTCTTCTGTTTTTCTATTGTTGTATACCTAGTGCGGAGGCGCGCGACAGCGCGCCGGAGCGCTAGTCATTTGACCTTTTTGCAGCAAACAGAAAAGTTCATTTGGCCTTTTTTGATGAAAACTAGAGAGATCATTTGAAAAGGTCATTTGACCTTTTGCAGCAATCAAAAAAAGTTCATTTGGTTTTTTTTTTGATGAAAACTAGAAAGATAACCGAAAAGGTCATTTGACCTTTATGCAGCAAACAGAAAAGTGCATCTTCCATTTTTCTTGCAAACTAGAAAAAATTACCTTTTTATAAATAGAAAAATCATATGGACAGGTCATTTGACCTTTTTGCAGTAAACAGAAAAGTTCATCTTGAAATTTTCATGCAAATTTGAAAAAAAAACCTTTTTATAAACAGAAAGATCATTTAAAGTGGTCAATTGACTTTTTTGCAGCAAACAGAAAAGTTCATTTGGCCTTTTTGATGAAAACTAGAGAGATCATTTGAAAAGGTCATTTTACCTTTTTGCAGCAAACAGAAAAGTTCATTTGGCTATTTTGATGAAAACTAGAGAGATCATTTGAAAAGGTCATTTTACCTTTTTGCAGCAAACAGAAAAGTTCATTTGGCTATTTTGATGAAAACTAGAAAGATCATTTAAAATAGTCATTCGACCTTTTTGAAGTAAACAGAAAAATTCATTTGACCTTTTTGATGAAAACTCGAACGATCATTGAAAAGGTCATTTGACCTTCTGCAGCAAAAAAAAAGTTCATTTGACCTTTTTGATGAACACTAGAAAAATTATATGGAAAGGTCATTTGACCTTTTTGCAGTAAACAGAAAAGTTCATCTTGAAATTTTCATGCAAACTTGAAAAAAAAACCTTTTTATAAATGCATAAAATCTCTTTGCAGCTGACTAAAATATCAAAACAAACCTGCTCTTTCGAATCACTCTGAAATGTGTTTTTTAAACAAGAAAAAATATAATGTGAGGTGACTGTGAAATGGGCCAAACTTTTATTATAATTCACTATAAATAAATTAATATATAATGGATAATATTTATGTTCTATTTTCATAAACTCGAAAGAGAAGGTTTGTTTTGATGTTTCAGTCAGCTGCAAAAAGATTTTATGCATGTGCTTTTGTTGAATCAGATTCAGACAAACCTCTTCTCTTTACTTACGTACTTCGGAAAGAGAATGGATGTCCTTTTCTCAAATTTTGAAGAAAATTTTTTTCACATTCGTGAATTACGAAAAAAAACATACATATCACAAACTCACTAGTCAGAATGTCATGATTGAAAATACAAATAACTTATACAACAATACTACATAGTAATATTCACTGGTTTGAAGTTATAAAATAGTTTCTGTGTTTCCCGCTTTTTTGAAACTGATAGATCATGTGTTGCCGAACAATGTTGTGTTTTATACGAATGTATCTAAATTAGAAACCTTAGAAATAGAATGGTCGAATCGTTCACGCGCTTGCCGGTCGCTCATTGACGCGCGCTACACACGTTACAAATTTCTCTCTTCTTCCCTTCATCTCCTAAGCCGTTCCATTACCTAGCAAGCTACTAGCTAGTCGAAATGAAATTCTACTACGAGTAAACTAGCCATTCTTCACTAGTTATCATGTCATATCGCGAGTGCATGTACCGTTAAAAGTTTGTTTATCAGCAGTTTCAAGTTAAACAACCTAGCCAATAAGGGGACTGACCCAAGGCTCTCGAGTAAGTACAAGTCGCTAGCTGCTTACAAGGGGTACATTGATTAATGCAATGAATTTGGATCAGATGACGTCACAGACTTCTGACTAGAGGCTCACGAAAGTTGTGAGGGTGGCCGTCTTTCCACCGTGACTAGCGGAACATCATTGGCCGCCGAGAAGATTGAACTCGGGACCGCATGATATATATATATATATATATATATATATATATATATATATATATATATATATATATATATATATATATATATATATATATATATATATATATATATATATATATATATAAGTTTATCGCATGTATGTTTGATAGAGTATGCAAGAAATTGCGGATGGACACTGGCGAAATAAGTGATAATACGATTGTGTGACAAAGTTAAAAAATGGTAAAACTAAAACAAAATGAGCTACTACCGCGCCTTGCTCAAGGGTACTGGCGAAATGATGGTCACATATAATACACGTTGAAATTGAAAGACACACAAGAAGTGCAGGTGGGACGACGTGTGAAAGACGCCCTGACTCTCCAGTCATGATGCACGAATCCGAGACGACGGGAAACCGCTAGAACCAGCCCTGACGAGCTCTCTAAACCTCCCCGCATTCCTCACTCCCACGACTTCAGATGAAGTCGTGGGAGTGAGGAAAAAATACCCACCGAACACTCGTGATGGCACTCACTGCGCGGGAGCCGGGAATAGCCTACGGATAGAGAGGGGCGGAACCGCTCTGCATCCATCATACGAAAGAGCGTCCACAAGAAGGGAGGCACAGACCATGTCGGCTCTCCTCTTCTCCAGCTTCGCTTCCTATCTGCGCGCTTCGGGTGCCGAGAACCTGCAGGACACCTGGATCTACCGTGCTGCCATCGTCACTTCTCCTGCTCCTCCGACTGCTCCTTCTGCTCTCTCTGCTCTCTCCGACGACAAGGATCTGACAGAGCTCGACAAGCGCATTCGCGTCTTCTTCATCTTCTGCAGCCCCTTCTCCTGAAGAACTCTTCACCGGTCCCTGTTTCCTGTGTAGTCCCTTATTGACACACTGTCTTTTTCCGCTGCATTTCGATTCTTTTTTCATTGATATATTTTGTTGTATATACTCGCTGAAAGAAATTTGATAAACTCTGTTGAATACTCAAATGTCAACTTCCATCCGCATTTCGACACACCAACCACAACAGCGTTTATTCCAATCAATGTAAGGTGAGTTAATTTCGACGTAGTAATCGTTAACAATGTGTGTAAGTGGTAAGCTGTCCCTCTGCCCTCGTCTAATCATAGGACGTGATGTGGATGCGGCCAGTGGTCGGCAGGTCGAGGCACTTGACTGGAAGGCGCATCCCCGCCTCCGAGACACGCAGTTCAAACGGCACTCGAGAGTCAAACTGCAGATCGATCGGCACCATTGCACCGATGCCCAGAGCCGCACACACAGAGTCCACCAGGTCGTCTGGGATACGGTAAAGGATTACTGTATTCTACAGTACCCACCGAACACCGTGTTTCCGTCGAAGCACTTGACGAGTTGCTGTCCGTTGTGCTGGAAGGTGAGGCGGTACGTCTCCGGGGCGAGCGTCGCGAACGACGACATGTAAGAGGTGAACGTCATCGTCTCCACTTCCTGGTGACACTGCTCCATCGGCTGCTCCACCAACTGCTCCTCCTCCCTCTGAGAGCAAGCAGACTGGGTGCTCATCATCTCTTCTTCCTTGTAGCACGCACGAGACGGACACGTGCCTCAAATCAATCGATAATCAATCAATACTCTACCCCATACCTGTTCCGGCAGTGCAGTTGGCGCAGACACGGTGTCCGCACGCCTGGTTGGAGAGAAGGGAGCGAAAGACGAGGGCACCGCACGGACCATCGCAACACGCCGTTTGACTACGTTCAACCAGAAATCAGACAACTCACTAGCTGAGCATTCCTCCCGTAGACACGCGAGAGCTCCTGCATCAGAGACTTTGCCACCAGACAGTCGCCAGAACACTCTAAAACAGAAAATACAGTAACCTGAGAGTACTGTAGCTCTATTTTATTGACAGACAAAGGAAACTGTCAGTTTCTAAATGTGAGTGTATGCATTTTGGCAAGAATAATCCTATGTATTCATACACATGTGAGGGTCAACCTTTACGTTCGGTGCGTAATATACGCGATCTAGGTATTCAACTCAATTTTGACCTCAGTCCCGACAGTCATATTTCAAAACAAGTACGAAAAGCATCTGCCCTTGCTATACTTGTTCCGCGGACTTTCTCCTATTCGAAAGATTTATACAGAAATTTCTTCATTTACAAAATCAGACCGATTCTCGAATACGGCAGTGAAGTGTTGTGTCTAATGAACAAAACTTTTACGAATGCATTGGAAAAGACACAACGAAAGTTCACAAAGGCAATATTTCCGAAAATGAGCTACGCGAACCGTCTCGAGTCTCTCCAACTCGAAACTATATATGCGTAGAATAAAAAGCAAGCTTACCCTAGTACATAGCTATATGTATGGATATATCAAGTCAGAAAACCCTTTTGATGTCATTGATTCCAAGTCAAGATCATCTAGGAACCGTTCCAATGGGTATAAACTTTACAGTAACGCCAAAAACACAATTCAACAATCTTTTATAATTCATTCGGTTGTTAACACTTGGAACTTGCTTCCTCAAACCGTTGTAAATATTCCCGATAAACACCAATTCAGAAAGAGCTTAAATAATCATATAAATTTCCATAGTAAAAACGACACTATTTTTAGTTCACTCAAAATACAAGACCCCACTAATCTCTAAAATATGAAGCTGGGGCAACTCTTATTCAGAAGTGGTGACAAACGGCACATATAGACCGTTTTTCTTACTCACTTTTACCTCGTTTCGGGTGATGAGATTGCACTTTCCCTATAGTTTATTCATATGAATATATATATATATATATATATATATATATATAAACATATTACAAAATTTAATCATCGTTACCGTAATATTTGAGTGGATAGATGCTGCTGCCGTGAGAGACAGACCGCAGTAGAGTGACCGCACCCGCGCCCCCGATGCCGTTTGAACTGCGTGTCTCGGAGGCGGGGATGCGCCTTCCTGTCAAGTGCCTCGACCTGCCGACCACTGGCCGCATCCACATCACGTCCTATAAATAGACGAGGGCACAGGGACAGCTTATCACTTACACACATTGTTAACGATTACTACGTCGAAATTAACTCACCTTACATTGATTGCAATAAACGCCGTTGTGGTTGGTGAAGCGATTTGTTAAAGTGAATCGATACGAAATGCTTTATCTGTGAAGAGATCATGTACGGCGAAAAAGGCAATGAAGTGTAGACATCCAGTATGTAAATTATTAGATCCTCATCCATTTGTCCATTGGAATTTTTAAAGTCGATTAGCATCTGATTGGCATGAGGGTCGAGTGATGATGATCAATCTGTGACTCAAGAAATGATTGTGTCATTCCATCTGCTTCGAATCGTCTGTGCGGTCAAGATGCCACCGCCGCCTGCTGTGGGCGCCGCTCTCGAGAAAGCCGTGTTCACTTCCATAATCAGGTACGCACAACGGCCCCGTTTCTTCCTAACAGTGTTGTTCAGTCTGATATTCAAGAGCGACAAGGCGTTCGCTCACCAGTCGGAGCGAGCGTGGGATACGGTGTTGGACGAGCTGCGCGCCACCTTCCCCGAAGAGACGGCGCTACCATCCGTCTCCAGTCTGCGACGATGGTGCGTATGTACATGAAAATTGACCCGTCTTTTTGCGCATGACCCTTCTGTTTCAGGGGGAAACGCATGGACAGCTGCGAGATCTACAAGCAGTACAAGGGCTGCATTGACGCCGACTATCTGCTTCGCGCCATGCAGCTAAATGGAGTCGTCATCACTAAAACTGAAGTGAGCGTGTGAGTGGTGATGATGTTCGCGATCGCATGGCCACCGTCAATGTTGCAGGAACTTCAGAAAAATAGCTAGAATGTCCGTGCAGGGACAGCTCGTGTCGTGGTCGCCCTGCGGATACGATTTCGCCGTCGAAGCCAGAAGTGCGAACAAACAGAAAATAGAGCTACAGTACTTCCAGGTTACTGTACTTTCGTTTCAGAAACCAAGGTGAACCGGGAGCTCCTTCAGAAGCAGGCGGTCGTGCCTGGGTCGTCAAAGACGAATGGTGCGATTAAATAGAAAATAGAGCTACAGTATTCCTAGGTTACTGTACTTTCGTTTCAGGAACCAAGGTGAACCGGGAGCTAGTTGAGAGGCACGTGGAGGTGCCTGGGTCGTCAAAGACGAATGGTGCGATTAAATAGAAAATATAGCTACAGTACTCCTAGGTTACTGTACTTTCGTTTCAGGAACCAAGGTGAACAGGGCGCTGCTTCAGAAGCAAGCAGTGGTGCCTGCGTCGTCAAAGACGAATGGTGCGATTAAATAGAAAATAGAGCTACAGTACTCCTAGGTTACTGTACTTTCGTTTCAGGAACCAAGGTGAACCGGGAGCTAGTTGAGAGGCACGTTGAGGTGCATGGGTCGTCAAAGACGAATGGTGCGATTAAATAGAAAATATAGCTACAGTACTCCTAGGTTACTGTACTTTCGTTTCAGGAACCAAGGTGGACCGGGCGCTAGTTGAGAGGCATGCGGAGGTGCCTGGATCGAATGGTGCGATTAAATGAAAAAAATAGAGCTACAGTACTCCCAGGTTACTGTATTTTCTGTTTTAGAGTGTTCTGGCGACTGTCTGGTGGCGAAGTCTTTGATGCAGGAGCTCTCGCGCGTCTACGAAAGGAATGCTCAGCTGGTGAGTTGTCTGATTACTGGTTGAACGTAGTCTTCGTTCAGGAAGCCGAGATCAACCGCCTTCGACTCCGTCGCAACACGTGATATCAACCGCTCTCATCGCTTCGTCGCTGCTCACTCGTTAGGACTACTTACAACTTAACACTTACAACTTACAATCAAATATCCCACACTTTTCTTTTTTCCACTTTTCGCTGTATCTTACTCCTTTTTATTCGATAGGCGTTTGTGTTAATTGTGAAAAATTTTACCTCATATAGCAGAAATAACAGTCTTGATGTCTTAAATAAAATGTTGGCTATGTTGGGCATAATGCCTGTCGTATTGTCGAAGGGTGACAATTCCTTGACTTGAGTAGCTCGCTCGGTCGATCGTGGATCATTCCCTCATTGCAGACCCGCCAACTGCATAATTTACAGGATTCAATTCAGTTTCATCCCGAATTTCACATCAACGCGATGGACGCGATCATTGGTTTCTCGACGATGTCATTTCTTCTTTGTTTTCGTTCGTCGGTGGGTGTTTCTTTTTTTCCTGCCTCTCGCCTGCCGTTCGTCACTTTTCTGCGCCTCCTTACCTCTCTCCCTATTTGATTTCTATCATTTATCCGATCACAAATAATCTTTTCGTTTTAGTTCACCTGTGCTTGTAAACAGTAAACAGAAAAGTTCATTTGACCTTTTTTGATGAAAACTCGAAAGATCATTGGAAAGGTCATTTGACCTTTTTGCAGCAAACAGAAAAGTTCATTTGGCCTTTTTTGATGAAAACTAGAGAGATCATAAAAAAGGTCAATTGACCTTTCGCAGCAATCAGAAAAAGTTCATTTGGCCTTTTTGATGAAAACTAGAAAGATAACCGAAAAGTTCATTTGACCTATTTGCAGCAAACAGAAAAGTGCATTTGTCTTGCAAACTAGAAAAAATTACCATTTGACCTTTTTGCAGTAAACAGAAAAGTTCATCTTGCAATTTTTATGCAAACTTGAAAAAAAACCTTTTTATAAATAGAAAGATCATTTAAAGTGGTCAATTGACCTGTTTGCAGCAAACAGAAAAGTTCATTTGGCCTTTTTGATGAAAACTAGAGAGATCATTTGAAAAGGTCATTTGACCTTTTTGCAGCGAACAGAAAAGTTCATTTGGCTTTTTTGATGAAAACTAGAAAGATCATTTAAAAAAGTCATTCGACCTTTTTGAAGTAAACAGAAAAGTTCCTTTGGCCTTTTTGATGAAAACTAGAAAGATCATTGGAAAGGTCATTTGACCTTTTTGCAGTAAACATAGAAAGTTCATTTGGCCTTTTTGATGAAAACTAGAAAGATCATTTAAAAAAGTCATTTGACCTTTTTGCAGCAAACAGAAAAGTTCATTTGACCTTTTTTATGAACACTAGAAAAATCATATGGAAAGGTCATTTGACCTTTTGCAGCAATCAAAAAAAGTTCATTTGGCCTTTTTGATAAAAACTAGAAAGATAACCGAAAAGGTCATTTGACCTTTTGCAGCAAACAGAAAAGTTCATCTGGCAAACTAGAGAAAAATACCTTTTTTTTAAATAGAAAATTCATATGGAAGGTCATTTGACCTTTTTGCAGTAAACAGAAAAGTTCATTTGGCATTTTTGATGAAAACTAGAAAGATCATTTAAAAAAGTCATTTGACCCTTTTGAAGTAAACAGAAAAATTCATTTGAACTTTTTAATGAAAACTCGAAAGATAACCGAAAAGGTCATTTGACCTTTTGCAGCAATAAAAAAAAGTTCATTTGGCCTTTTAGATGAAAACTAGAAAGATCATTTTAAAAAAGTCATTTGACCTTTTTGCAGCAAACAGAAAAGTTCATTTGGCCTTTTTTGATGAAAGCTCGAAAGATAACCGAAAAGGTCATTTGACCTTTTTGCAGCAAACAGAAAAGTTCATTTGGCCTTGTTTTATGAAAACTAGAGAGATCATTTTGAAAAAAGTCATTTGACCTTTTTGAAATCAACAGAAAAGTTCATTTGACCTTTTTGATGAACACTAGAAAAATTATATGGAAAGGTCATTTTACCTTTTTGCAGTAAACAGAAAATTTCAATTGGTCTTTGTAAAGAAAACTAGAACGATTTTTCTAAATGATCAATTGACCTTTTGGCAGTAAACAGAAAAGTTCATCTGTCAATTTTCAGCAAACTAGAAAGCAAACTAGAAAAAAAATTACTTTTTTATAACTAGAAAGATCATTTGAAGTGGTCAATTGACCTTTTCGCAGTAAACATAGAAAGTTCATTTGGCCTTTTTGATGAAAACTAGAAAGATCATTTTAAAAAAGTCATTTGACCTTTTTGCAGCAAACAGAAAAGTTCATTTGACCTTTTTTATGAACACTAGAAAAATCATATGGAAAGGTCATTTGACCTTTTGCAGCAATCAAAAAAAGTTCATTTGGCCTTTTTGATAAAAAATTAGAAAGATAACCGAAAAGGTCATTTGACCTTTTGCAGCAAACAGAAAAGTTCATCTGGCAAACTAGAAAAAAATACCTTTTTTAAATAGAAAATTCATATGGAAGTTCATTTGACCTTTTTGCAGTAAACAGGAAAGTTCATTTGGCCTTTTTGATGAAAACTAGAAAGATAATTTGAAAAAGTCATTTGACCCTTTTGAAGTAAACAGAAAAATTCATTTGACCTTTTTGATGAAAACTCGAAAGATAACCGAAAAGGTCATTTGACCTTTTGCAGCAATAAAAAAAAGTTCATTTGGACTTTTGATGAAAACTAGAAAGATCATTTAAAAAAGTCATTTGACCTTTTTCAGCAAACAGAAAAGTTCATCTGGCATTTTTTGATGAAAACTAGAAAGATCATTTAAAAAAGTCATTTGACCTTTTTGAAATACACAGAAAAATTCATTTGACCTTTTTGATGAAAACTCGAAAGATAACCGAAAAGGTCATTTGACCTTTTGCAGCAATAAAAAAAAGTTCATTTGGACTTTTTGATGAAAACTAGAAAGATCATTTGAAAAGGTCATTTGACCTTTTTGCAGCAAACAGAAAAGTTCATTTGGCCTTTTTGATGAAAACTAGAAAGATCATTTGAAAAAGTCATTTGACCTTTTTAAAGTAAACAGAAAAAATTATTTGACCTTTTTGATGAAAACTCGAAAGATAACCGAAAAGGTCAATTGACCTTTTTGCAGCAAACAGAAAAATTCATCTTGCAATTTTCATGCGAACTTGAAAAAAAAACCTTTTCATAAATAGAAACATCATTTAAAGTGGTCAATTGACCTTTTTGCAGCAAACAGAAAAGTTCATTTGGCCTTTTTGATGAAAACTAGAGAGATCATTTGAAAAGGTCATTTGACCTTTTTGCAGCGAACAGAAAAGTTCATTTGGCTTTTTTGATGAAAACTAGAAAGATCATTTAAAAAAGTCCTTTGACCTTTTTGAAGTAAACAGAAAAGTTCATTTGACCTTTTTTGATGAAAACTCGAAAGATCATTGGAAAGGTCATTTGACCTTTTTGCAGCAAACAGAAAAGTTCATTTGGCCTTTTTTGATGAAAACTAGAGAGATCATTAAAAAAAGGTCATTTGACCTTTCGCAGCAATCAGAAAAAGTTCATTTGGCCTTTTTGATGAAAACTAGAAAGATAACCGAAAAGTTCATTTGACCTATTTGCAGCAAACAGAAAAGTGCATTTGTCTTGCAAACTAGAAAAAATACCTTTTTATAAGTAGAAAAATCATATAGACAAGTCATTTGACCTTTTTGCAGTAAACAGAAAAGTTCATCTTGCAATTTTTATGCAAACTTGAAAAAAAACCTTTTTATAAATAGAAAGATCATTTAAAGTGGTCAATTGACCTGTTTGCAGCAAACAGAAAAGTTCATTTGGCTTTTTTGATGAAAACTAGAAAGATCATTTAAAAAAGTCATTCGACCTTTTTGAAGTAAACAGAAAAGTTCCTTTGGCCTTTTTGATGAAAACTAGAAAGATCATTGGAAAGGTCATTTGACCTTTTGCAGCGAACAGAAAAGTTCATTTGGCTTTTTTGATGAAAACTAGAAAGGTCATTTTAAAAAGTCCTTTGACCTTTTTGAAGTAAACAGAAAAGTTCATTTGACCTTTTTTGATGAAAACTCGAAAGATCATTGGAAAGGTCATTTGACCTTTTTGCAGCAAACAGAAAAGTTCATTTGGCCTTTTTTGATGAAAACTAGAGAGATCATAAAAAAGGTCATTTGACCTTTTGCAGCGAACAGAAAAGTTCATTTGGCTTTTTTGATGAAAACTAGAAGGATCATTTAAAAAAGTCATTCGACCTTTTTGAAGTAAACAGAAAAGTTCATTTGGCCTTTTTGATGAAAACTAGAGAGATCATTTGAAAAGGTCATTTGACCTTCTTGCAGCAAACAGAAAAATTCATTTGGCCTTTTTTGATGAAAACTAGAAAGTACATTTTAAAAAAGTCCTTTGACCTTTTTGCAGCAAACAGAAAAGTTCATTTGGCCTTTTTTGATGAAAACTCGAAAGATAACCGAAAAGGTCATTTGACCTTTTTGCAGCAAACAGAAAAGTTCATTTGGCCTTTTTTATGAAAACTAGAGAGATCATTTAAAAAAGTCCTTTGACCTTTTTGAAGTAAACAGAAAAGTTCATTTGACTTTTTTTTTTGATGAGAACTCGAAAGATCATTGGAAAGGTCATTTGACCTTTTGCAGCAATCAAAAAAAAAGTGCATTTGGCCTTTTTGATGAAAACTAGAGAGATCATTTGAAAAGGTCATTTGACCTTTCGCCGCAATCAAATAAGTTCATTTGGTTTTTTTGATGAAAACTAGAAAGTACATTTAAAAAAGTCATTTGACCTTTTTTTAAAGCAACAGTGGCGACTTATTTTCGACTCTGAGTATTATTAAAAATCATATTATCCTAACACATTTGCAATTTTTGCGAAAGAACGACGATTCTGCGTAATTTTCGATTCTGCCACTGCCAAGAATGCAGCTCAAAATTTGAATTTCCCGCCAACGCTTCACTGCAAAAATTGGGGTCGAAGACATGACCGCAAATAAACAACGCCCGGTCACTTGTTTCTTGGCTCAGTGCATGTGCGCTGCGTTGTGGCACCCGATCTCCGCGGGTTCGATTCCGGTCACCGCCAAATGTTTTGCTCGTGTGGAAATGAGGAGTTGTGGCAGGTTGTGGCAGAAATAAGTCGCCACTGTTCCTTTAAGTAAACAGAAAAATTCATTTGACCTTTTTGATGAAAACTGGAAAGATAACCGAAAAGGTCATTTGACCTTTTTGCAGCAAACAGAAAAGTTCATTTGGCCTTTTTTGATGAAAACTAGAGAGATCATTTGAAAAGGTCATTTGACCTTTTGCAGCAATCAAAAAAAGTTCATTTGGTTTTTTTTTTGATGAAAACTAGAAAGATAACCGAAAAGGTCATTTGACCTTTATGCAGCAAACAGAAAAGTGCATCTTCCATTTTTCTTGCAAACTAGAAAAAATTACCTTTTTATAAATAGAAAAATCATATGGACAGGTCATTTGACCTTTTTGCAGTAAACAGAAAAGTTCATCTTGAAATTTTCATGCAAATTTGAAGAAAAAAAACCTTTTTATAAACAGAAAGATCATTTAAAGTGGTCAATTGACTTTTTTGCAGCAAACAGAAAAGTTCATTTGGCCTTTTTGATGAAAACTAGAGAGATCATTTGAAAAGGTCATTTTACCTTTTTGCAGCAAACAGAAAAGTTCATTTGGCTATTTTGATGAAAACTAGAGAGATCATTTGAAAAGGTCATTTTACCTTTTTGCAGCAAACAGAAAAGTTCATTTGGCTATTTTGATGAAAACTAGAAAGATCATTTAAAATAGTCATTCGACCTTTTTGAAGTAAACAGAAAAATTCATTTGACCTTTTTGATGAAAACTCGAACGATCATTGAAAAGGTCATTTGACCTTCTGCAGCAAAAAAAAAGTTCATTTGACCTTTTTGATGAACACTAGAAAAATTATATGGAAAGGTCATTTGACCTTTTTGCAGTAAACAGAAAAGTTCATCTTGAAATTTTCATGCAAACTTGAAAAAAAAACCTTTTTATAAATGCATAAAATCTCTTTGCAGCTGACTAAAATATCAAAACAAACCTGCTCTTTCGAATCACTCTGAAATGTGTTTTTTAAACAAGAAAAAATATAATGTGAGGTGACTGTGAAATGGGCCAAACTTTTATTATAATTCACTATAAATAAATTAATATATAATGGATAATATTTATGTTCTATTTTCATAAACTCGAAAGAGAAGGTTTGTTTTGATGTTTCAGTCAGCTGCAAAAATATTTTATGCATGTGCTTTTGTTGAATCAGATTCAGACAAACCTCTTCTCTTTACTTACGTACTTCGGAAAGAGAATGGATGTCCTTTTCTCAAATTTTGAAGAAAATTTTTTTCACATTCGTGAATTACGAAAAAAACATACATATCACAAACTCACTAGTCAGAATGTCATGATTGAAAATACAAATAACTTATACAACAATACTACATAGTAATATTCACTGGTTTGAAGTTATAAAATAGTTTCTGTGATTCCCGCTTTTTTGAAACTGATAGATCATGTGTTGCCGAACAATGTTGTGTTATATACGAATGTATCTAAATTAGAAACCTTAGAAATAGAATGGTCGAATCGTTCACGCGCTTGCCGGTCGCTCATTGACGCGCGCTACACACGTTACAAATTTCTCTCTTCTTCCCTTCATCTCCTAAGCCGTTCCATTACCTAGCAAGTTACTAGCTAGTCGAAATGAATATCTACTACGAGTAAACTAGCCATTCTTCACTAGTTATCATGTCATATCGCGAGTGCATGTACCGTTAAAAGTTTGTTTATCAGCAGTTTCAAGTTAAACAACCTAGCCAATAAGGGGACTGACCCAAGGCTCTCGAGTAAGTACAAGTCGCTAGCTGCTTACAAGGGGTACATTGATTAATGCAATGAATTTGGATCAGATGACGTCACAGACTTCTGACTAGAGGCTCACGAAAGTTGTGAGGGTGGCCGTCTTTCCACCGTGACTAGCGGAACATCATTGGCCGCCGAGAAGATTGAACTCGGGACCGCATGATATATATATATATATATATATATATATATATATATATATATATATATATATATATATATATATATATATAAGTTTATCGCATGTATGTTTGATAGAGAGAAATTGCGGATGGACACTGGCGAAATAAGTGATAATACGATTGTGTGACAAAGTTAAAAAATGGTAAAAACTAAAACAAAATGAGCTACTACCGCGCCTTGCTCAAGGGTACTGGCGAAATGATGGTCACATATAATACACGTTGAAATTGAAAGACACACAAGAAGTGCAGGTGGGACGACGTGTGAAAGACGCCCTGACTCTCCAGTCATGATGCACGAATCCGAGACGACGGGAAACCGCTAGAACCAGCCCTGACGAGCTCTCTAAACCTCCCCGCATTCCTCACTCCCACGACTTCAGATGAAGTCGTGGGAGTGAGGAAAAAATACCCACCGAACACTCGTGATGGCACTCACTGCGCGGGAGCCGGGAATAGCCTACGGATAGAGAGGGGCGGAACCGCTCTGCATCCATCATACGAAAGAGCGTCCACAAGAAGGGAGGCACAGACCATGTCGGCTCTCCTCTTCTCCAGCTTCGCTTCCTATCTGCGCGCTTCGGGTGCCGAGAACCTGCAGGACACCTGGATCTACCGTGCTGCCATCGTCACTTCTCCTGCTCCTCCGACTGCTCCTTCTGCTCTCTCTGCTCTCTCCGACGACAAGGATCTGACAGAGCTCGACAAGCGCATTCGCGTCTTCTTCATCTTCTGCAGCCCCTTCTCCTGAAGAACTCTTCACCGGTCCCTGTTTCCTGTGTAGTCCCTTATTGACACACTGTCTTTTTCCGCTGCATTTCGATTCTTTTTTCATTGATATATTTTGTTGTATATACTCGCTGAAAGAAATTTGATAAACTCTGTTGAATACTCAAATGTCAACTTCCATCCGCATTTCGACACACCAACCACAACAGCGTTTATTCCAATCAATGTAAGGTGAGTTAATTTCGACGTAGTAATCGTTAACAATGTGTGTAAGTGGTAAGCTGTCCCTCTGCCCTCGTCTAATCATAGGACGTGATGTGGATGCGGCCAGTGGTCGGCAGGTCGAGGCACTTGACTGGAAGGCGCATCCCCGCCTCCGAGACACGCAGTTCAAACGGCACTCGAGAGTCAAACTGCAGATCGATCGGCACCATTGCACCGATGCCCAGAGCCGCACACACAGAGTCCACCAGGTCGTCTGGGATACGGTAAAGGATTACTGTATTCTACAGTACCCACCGAACACCGTGTTTCCGTCGAAGCACTTGACGAGTTGCTGTCCGTTGTGCTGGAAGGTGAGGCGGTACGTCTCCGGGGCGAGCGTCGCGAACGACGACATGTAAGAGGTGAACGTCATCGTCTCCACTTCCTGGTGACACTGCTCCATCGGCTGCTCCACCAACTGCTCCTCCTCCCTCTGAGAGCAAGCAGACTGGGTGCTCATCATCTCTTCTTCCTTGTAGCACGCACGAGACGGACACGTGCCTCAAATCAATCGATAATCAATCAATACTCTACCCCATACCTGTTCCGGCAGTGCAGTTGGCGCAGACACGGTGTCCGCACGCCTGGTTGGAGAGAAGGGAGCGAAAGACGAGGGCACCGCACGGACCATCGCAACACGCCGTTTGACTACGTTCAACCAGAAATCAGACAACTCACTAGCTGAGCATTCCTCCCGTAGACACGCGAGAGCTCCTGCATCAGAGACTTTGCCACCAGACAGTCGCCAGAACACTCTAAAACAGAAAATACAGTAACCTGAGAGTACTGTAGCTCTATTTTATTGACAGACAAAGGAAACTGTCAGTTTCTAAATGTGAGTGTATGCATTTGGCAAGAATAATCCTATGTATTCATACACATGTGAGGGTCAACCTTTACGTTCGGTGCGTAATATACGCGATCTAGGTATTCAACTCAATTTGACCTCAGTCCCGACAGTCATATTTCAAAACAAGTACGAAAAGCATCTGCCCTTGCTATACTTGTTCCGCGGACTTTCTCCTATTCGAAAGATTTATACAGAAATTTCTTCATTTACAAAATCAGACCGATTCTCGAATACGGCAGTGAAGTGTTGTGTCCTAATGAACAAAACTTTTACGAATGCATTGGAAAAGACACAACGAAAGTTCACAAAGGCAATATTTCCGAAAATGAGCTACGCGAACCGTCTCGAGTCTCTCCAACTCGAAACTATATATGCGTAGAATAAAAAGCAAGCTTACCCTAGTACATAGCTATATGTATGGATATATCAAGTCAGAAAACCCTTTTGATGTCATTGATTCCAAGTCAAGATCATCTAGGAACCGTTCCAATGGGTATAAACTTACAGTAACGCCAAAAACACAATTCAACAATCTTTATAATTCATTCGGTGTTAACACTTGGAACTTGCTTCTCAAACCGTTGTAAATATTCCCGATAAACACCAATTCAGAAAGAGCTTAAATAATCATATAAATTTCCATAGTAAAAACGACACTATTTTTAGTTCACTCAAAATACAAGACCCCACTAATCTCTAAAATATGAAGCTGGGGCAACTCTTATTCAGAAGTGGTGACAAACGGCACATATAGACCGTTTTTCTTACTCACTTTTACCTCGTTCGGGTGATGAGATTGCACTTTCCCTATAGTTTATTCATATGAATATTATATACATATATATATATATATATATATAAAACATATTACAAAATTTAATCATCGTTACCGTAATATTTGAGTGGATAGATGCTGCTGCCGTGAGAGACAGACCGCAGTAGAGTGACCGCACCCGCGCCCCCGATGCCGTTTGAACTGCGTGTCTCGGAGGCGGGGATGCGCCTTCCTGTCAAGTGCCTCGACCTGCCGACCACTGGCCGCATCCACATCACGTCCTATAAATAGACGAGGGCACAGGGACAGCTTATCACTTACACACATTGTTAACGATTACTACGTCGAAATTAACTCACCTTACATTGATTGCAATAAACGCCGTTGTGGTTGGTGAAGCGATTTGTTAATGTGAATCGATACGAAATGCTTTATCTGTGAAGAGATCATGTACGGCGAAAAAAGGCAATGAAGTGTAGGACATCCAGTATGTAAATTATTAGATCCTCATCCATTGTCCATTGGAATTTTTAAAGTCGATTAGCATCTGATTGGCATGAGGGTCGAGTGATGATGATCAATCTGTGACTCAAGAAATGATTGTGTCATTCCATCTGCTTCGAATCGTCTGTGCGGTCAAGATGCCACCGCCGCCTGCTGTGGGCGCCGCTCTCGAGAAAGCGTGTTCACTTCCATAATCAGGTACGCACAACGGCCCCGTTTCTTCCTAACAGTGTTGTTCAGTCTGATATTCAAGAGCGACAAGGCGTTCGCTCACCAGTCGGAGCGAGCGTGGGATACGGTGTTGGACGAGCTGCGCGCCACCTTCCCCGAAGAGACGGCGCTACCATCCGTCTCCAGTCTGCGACGATGGTGCGTATGTACATGAAAATTTGACCCGTCCTTTTTGCGCATGACCCTTCTGTTTCAGGGGGAAACGCATGGACAGCTGCGAGATCTACAAGCAGTACAAGGGCTGCATTGACGCCGACTATCTGCTTCGCGCCATGCAGCTAAATGGAGTCGTCATCACTAAAACTGAAGTGAGCGTGTGAGTGGTGATGATGTTCGCGATCGCATGGCCACCGTCAATGTTGCAGGAACTTCAGAAAAATAGCTAGAATGTCCGTGCAGGGGACAGCTCGTGTCGTGGTCGCCCTGCGGATACGATTTCGCCGTCGAAGCCAGAAGTGCGAACAAACAGAAAATAGAGCTACAGTACTTCCAGGTTACTGTACTTTCGTTTCAGAAACCAAGGTGAACCGGGAGCTCCTTCAGAGCAGGCGGTCGTGCCTGGGTCGTCAAAGACGAATGGTGCGATTAATAGAAAATAGAGCTACAGTATTCCTAGGTTACTGTACTTTCGTTTCAGGAACCAAGGTGAACCGGGAGCTAGTTGAGAGGGCACGTGGAGGTGCCTGGGTCGTCAAAGACGAATGGTGCGATTAAATAGAAAATATAGCTACAGTACTCCTAGGTTACTGTACTTTCGTTTCAGGAACCAAGGTGAACAGGGCGCTGCTTCAGAAGCAAGCAGTGGTGCCTGCGTCGTCAAAGACGAATGGTGCGATTAAATAGAAAATAGAGCTACAGTACTCCTAGGTTACTGTACTTTCGTTTCAGGAACCAAGGTGAACCGGGAGCTAGTTGAGAGGCACGTGAGGTGCATGGGTCGTCAAAGACGAATGGTGCGATTAAATAGAAAATATAGCTACAGTACTCCTAGGTTACTGTACTTTCGTTTCAGGACCAAGGTGGACCGGGCGCTAGTTGAGAGGCATGCGGAGGTGCCTGGATCGAATGGTGCGATTAAATGAAAAAAATAGAGCTACAGTACTCCCAGGTTACTGTATTTCTGTTTTAGAGTGTTCTGGCGACTGTCTGGTGGCGACGTCTTGATGCAGGAGCTCTCGCGCGTCTACGAAAGGAATGCTCAAGCTGGTGAGTTGTCTGATTACTGGTTGAACGTAGTCTTCGTTCAGGAAGCCGAGATCAACCGCCTTCGACTCCGTCGCAACACGTGATATCAACCGCTCTCATCGCTTCGTCGCTGCTCACTCGTTAGGACTACTTACAACTTAACACTTACAACTTACAATCAAATATCCCACACTTTTCTTTTTCCACTTTTCGCTGTATCTTACTCCTTTTTATTCGATAGGCGTTTGTGTTAATTGTGAAAAATTTTACCTCATATAGCAGAAATAACAGTCTTGATGTCTTAAATAAAATGTTGGCTATGTTGGGCATAATGCCTGTCGTATTGTCGAAGGGTGACAATTCCTTGACTTGAGTAGCTCGCTCGGTCGATCGTGGATCATTCCCTCATTGCAGACCCGCCAACTGCATAATTTACAGGATTCAATTCAGTTTCATCCCGAATTTCACATCAACGCGATGGACGCGATCATTGGTTTCTCGACGATGTCATTTCTTCTTTGTTTTCGTTCGTCGGTGGGTGTTTCTTTTTTTCCTGCCTCTCGCCTGCCGTTCGTCACTTTTCTGCGCCTCCTTACCTCTCTCCCTATTTGATTTCTATCATTTATCCGATCACAAATAATCTTTTCGTTTTAGTTCACCTGTGCTTGTAAACAGTAAACAGAAAAGTTCATTTGACCTTTTTTGATGAAAACTCGAAAGATCATTGGAAAGGTCATTTGACCTTTTTGCAGCAAACAGAAAAGTTCATTTGGCCTTTTTTGATGAAAACTAGAGAGATCATAAAAAAGGTCAATTGACCTTTCGCAGCAATCAGAAAAAGTTCATTTGGCCTTTTTGATGAAAACTAGAAAGATAACCGAAAAGTTCATTTGACCTATTTGCAGCAAACAGAAAAGTGCATTTGTCTTGCAAACTAGAAAAAATTACCATTTGACCTTTTTGCAGTAAACAGAAAAGTTCATCTTGCAATTTTTATGCAAACTTGAAAAAAAACCTTTTTATAAATAGAAAGATCATTTAAAGTGGTCAATTGACCTGTTTGCAGCAAACAGAAAAGTTCATTTGGCCTTTTTGATGAAAACTAGAGAGATCATTTGAAAAGGTCATTTGACCTTTTTGCAGCGAACAGAAAAGTTCATTTGGCTTTTTTGATGAAAACTAGAAAGATCATTTAAAAAAGTCATTCGACCTTTTTGAAGTAAACAGAAAAGTTCCTTTGGCCTTTTTGATGAAAACTAGAAAGATCATTGGAAAGGTCATTTGACCTTTTTGCAGTAAACATAGAAAGTTCATTTGGCCTTTTTGATGAAAACTAGAAAGATCATTTAAAAAAGTCATTTGACCTTTTTGCAGCAAACAGAAAAGTTCATTTGACCTTTTTTATGAACACTAGAAAAATCATATGGAAAGGTCATTTGACCTTTTGCAGCAATCAAAAAAAGTTCATTTGGCCTTTTTGATAAAAACTAGAAAGATAACCGAAAAGGTCATTTGACCTTTTGCAGCAAACAGAAAAGTTCATCTGGCAAACTAGAGAAAAATACCTTTTTTTTAAATAGAAAATTCATATGGAAGGTCATTTGACCTTTTTGCAGTAAACAGAAAAGTTCATTTGGCATTTTTGATGAAAACTAGAAAGATCATTTAAAAAAGTCATTTGACCCTTTTGAAGTAAACAGAAAAATTCATTTGAACTTTTTAATGAAAACTCGAAAGATAACCGAAAAGGTCATTTGACCTTTTGCAGCAATAAAAAAAAGTTCATTTGGCCTTTTAGATGAAAACTAGAAAGATCATTTTAAAAAAGTCATTTGACCTTTTTGCAGCAAACAGAAAAGTTCATTTGGCCTTTTTTGATGAAAGCTCGAAAGATAACCGAAAAGGTCATTTGACCTTTTTGCAGCAAACAGAAAAGTTCATTTGGCCTTGTTTTATGAAAACTAGAGAGATCATTTTGAAAAAAGTCATTTGACCTTTTTGAAATCAACAGAAAAGTTCATTTGACCTTTTTGATGAACACTAGAAAAATTATATGGAAAGGTCATTTTACCTTTTTGCAGTAAACAGAAAATTTCAATTGGTCTTTGTAAAGAAAACTAGAACGATTTTTCTAAATGATCAATTGACCTTTTGGCAGTAAACAGAAAAGTTCATCTGTCAATTTTCAGCAAACTAGAAAGCAAACTAGAAAAAAAATTACTTTTTTATAACTAGAAAGATCATTTGAAGTGGTCAATTGACCTTTTCGCAGTAAACATAGAAAGTTCATTTGGCCTTTTTGATGAAAACTAGAAAGATCATTTTAAAAAAGTCATTTGACCTTTTTGCAGCAAACAGAAAAGTTCATTTGACCTTTTTTATGAACACTAGAAAAATCATATGGAAAGGTCATTTGACCTTTTGCAGCAATCAAAAAAAGTTCATTTGGCCTTTTTGATAAAAAATTAGAAAGATAACCGAAAAGGTCATTTGACCTTTTGCAGCAAACAGAAAAGTTCATCTGGCAAACTAGAAAAAAATACCTTTTTTAAATAGAAAATTCATATGGAAGTTCATTTGACCTTTTTGCAGTAAACAGGAAAGTTCATTTGGCCTTTTTGATGAAAACTAGAAAGATAATTTGAAAAAGTCATTTGACCCTTTTGAAGTAAACAGAAAAATTCATTTGACCTTTTTGATGAAAACTCGAAAGATAACCGAAAAGGTCATTTGACCTTTTGCAGCAATAAAAAAAAGTTCATTTGGACTTTTGATGAAAACTAGAAAGATCATTTAAAAAAGTCATTTGACCTTTTTCAGCAAACAGAAAAGTTCATCTGGCATTTTTTGATGAAAACTAGAAAGATCATTTAAAAAAGTCATTTGACCTTTTTGAAATACACAGAAAAATTCATTTGACCTTTTTGATGAAAACTCGAAAGATAACCGAAAAGGTCATTTGACCTTTTGCAGCAATAAAAAAAAGTTCATTTGGACTTTTTGATGAAAACTAGAAAGATCATTTGAAAAGGTCATTTGACCTTTTTGCAGCAAACAGAAAAGTTCATTTGGCCTTTTTGATGAAAACTAGAAAGATCATTTGAAAAAGTCATTTGACCTTTTTAAAGTAAACAGAAAAAATTATTTGACCTTTTTGATGAAAACTCGAAAGATAACCGAAAAGGTCAATTGACCTTTTTGCAGCAAACAGAAAAATTCATCTTGCAATTTTCATGCGAACTTGAAAAAAAAACCTTTTCATAAATAGAAACATCATTTAAAGTGGTCAATTGACCTTTTTGCAGCAAACAGAAAAGTTCATTTGGCCTTTTTGATGAAAACTAGAGAGATCATTTGAAAAGGTCATTTGACCTTTTTGCAGCGAACAGAAAAGTTCATTTGGCTTTTTTGATGAAAACTAGAAAGATCATTTAAAAAAGTCCTTTGACCTTTTTGAAGTAAACAGAAAAGTTCATTTGACCTTTTTTGATGAAAACTCGAAAGATCATTGGAAAGGTCATTTGACCTTTTTGCAGCAAACAGAAAAGTTCATTTGGCCTTTTTTGATGAAAACTAGAGAGATCATTAAAAAAAGGTCATTTGACCTTTCGCAGCAATCAGAAAAAGTTCATTTGGCCTTTTTGATGAAAACTAGAAAGATAACCGAAAAGTTCATTTGACCTATTTGCAGCAAACAGAAAAGTGCATTTGTCTTGCAAACTAGAAAAAATACCTTTTTATAAGTAGAAAAATCATATAGACAAGTCATTTGACCTTTTTGCAGTAAACAGAAAAGTTCATCTTGCAATTTTTATGCAAACTTGAAAAAAAACCTTTTTATAAATAGAAAGATCATTTAAAGTGGTCAATTGACCTGTTTGCAGCAAACAGAAAAGTTCATTTGGCTTTTTTGATGAAAACTAGAAAGATCATTTAAAAAAGTCATTCGACCTTTTTGAAGTAAACAGAAAAGTTCCTTTGGCCTTTTTGATGAAAACTAGAAAGATCATTGGAAAGGTCATTTGACCTTTTGCAGCGAACAGAAAAGTTCATTTGGCTTTTTTGATGAAAACTAGAAAGGTCATTTTAAAAAGTCCTTTGACCTTTTTGAAGTAAACAGAAAAGTTCATTTGACCTTTTTTGATGAAAACTCGAAAGATCATTGGAAAGGTCATTTGACCTTTTTGCAGCAAACAGAAAAGTTCATTTGGCCTTTTTTGATGAAAACTAGAGAGATCATAAAAAAGGTCATTTGACCTTTTGCAGCGAACAGAAAAGTTCATTTGGCTTTTTTGATGAAAACTAGAAGGATCATTTAAAAAAGTCATTCGACCTTTTTGAAGTAAACAGAAAAGTTCATTTGGCCTTTTTGATGAAAACTAGAGAGATCATTTGAAAAGGTCATTTGACCTTCTTGCAGCAAACAGAAAAATTCATTTGGCCTTTTTTGATGAAAACTAGAAAGTACATTTTAAAAAAGTCCTTTGACCTTTTTGCAGCAAACAGAAAAGTTCATTTGGCCTTTTTTGATGAAAACTCGAAAGATAACCGAAAAGGTCATTTGACCTTTTTGCAGCAAACAGAAAAGTTCATTTGGCCTTTTTTATGAAAACTAGAGAGATCATTTAAAAAAGTCCTTTGACCTTTTTGAAGTAAACAGAAAAGTTCATTTGACTTTTTTTTTTGATGAGAACTCGAAAGATCATTGGAAAGGTCATTTGACCTTTTGCAGCAATCAAAAAAAAAGTGCATTTGGCCTTTTTGATGAAAACTAGAGAGATCATTTGAAAAGGTCATTTGACCTTTCGCCGCAATCAAATAAGTTCATTTGGTTTTTTTGATGAAAACTAGAAAGTACATTTAAAAAAGTCATTTGACCTTTTTTTAAAGCAACAGTGGCGACTTATTTTCGACTCTGAGTATTATTAAAAATCATATTATCCTAACACATTTGCAATTTTTGCGAAAGAACGACGATTCTGCGTAATTTTCGATTCTGCCACTGCCAAGAATGCAGCTCAAAATTTGAATTTCCCGCCAACGCTTCACTGCAAAAATTGGGGTCGAAGACATGACCGCAAATAAACAACGCCCGGTCACTTGTTTCTTGGCTCAGTGCATGTGCGCTGCGTTGTGGCACCCGATCTCCGCGGGTTCGATTCCGGTCACCGCCAAATGTTTTGCTCGTGTGGAAATGAGGAGTTGTGGCAGGTTGTGGCAGAAATAAGTCGCCACTGTTCCTTTAAGTAAACAGAAAAATTCATTTGACCTTTTTGATGAAAACTGGAAAGATAACCGAAAAGGTCATTTGACCTTTTTGCAGCAAACAGAAAAGTTCATTTGGCCTTTTTTGATGAAAACTAGAGAGATCATTTGAAAAGGTCATTTGACCTTTTGCAGCAATCAAAAAAAGTTCATTTGGTTTTTTTTTTGATGAAAACTAGAAAGATAACCGAAAAGGTCATTTGACCTTTATGCAGCAAACAGAAAAGTGCATCTTCCATTTTTCTTGCAAACTAGAAAAAATTACCTTTTTATAAATAGAAAAATCATATGGACAGGTCATTTGACCTTTTTGCAGTAAACAGAAAAGTTCATCTTGAAATTTTCATGCAAATTTGAAGAAAAAAAACCTTTTTATAAACAGAAAGATCATTTAAAGTGGTCAATTGACTTTTTTGCAGCAAACAGAAAAGTTCATTTGGCCTTTTTGATGAAAACTAGAGAGATCATTTGAAAAGGTCATTTTACCTTTTTGCAGCAAACAGAAAAGTTCATTTGGCTATTTTGATGAAAACTAGAGAGATCATTTGAAAAGGTCATTTTACCTTTTTGCAGCAAACAGAAAAGTTCATTTGGCTATTTTGATGAAAACTAGAAAGATCATTTAAAATAGTCATTCGACCTTTTTGAAGTAAACAGAAAAATTCATTTGACCTTTTTGATGAAAACTCGAACGATCATTGAAAAGGTCATTTGACCTTCTGCAGCAAAAAAAAAGTTCATTTGACCTTTTTGATGAACACTAGAAAAATTATATGGAAAGGTCATTTGACCTTTTTGCAGTAAACAGAAAAGTTCATCTTGAAATTTTCATGCAAACTTGAAAAAAAAACCTTTTTATAAATGCATAAAATCTCTTTGCAGCTGACTAAAATATCAAAACAAACCTGCTCTTTCGAATCACTCTGAAATGTGTTTTTTAAACAAGAAAAAATATAATGTGAGGTGACTGTGAAATGGGCCAAACTTTTATTATAATTCACTATAAATAAATTAATATATAATGGATAATATTTATGTTCTATTTTCATAAACTCGAAAGAGAAGGTTTGTTTTGATGTTTCAGTCAGCTGCAAAAATATTTTATGCATGTGCTTTTGTTGAATCAGATTCAGACAAACCTCTTCTCTTTACTTACGTACTTCGGAAAGAGAATGGATGTCCTTTTCTCAAATTTTGAAGAAAATTTTTTTCACATTCGTGAATTACGAAAAAAACATACATATCACAAACTCACTAGTCAGAATGTCATGATTGAAAATACAAATAACTTATACAACAATACTACATAGTAATATTCACTGGTTTGAAGTTATAAAATAGTTTCTGTGATTCCCGCTTTTTTGAAACTGATAGATCATGTGTTGCCGAACAATGTTGTGTTATATACGAATGTATCTAAATTAGAAACCTTAGAAATAGAATGGTCGAATCGTTCACGCGCTTGCCGGTCGCTCATTGACGCGCGCTACACACGTTACAAATTTCTCTCTTCTTCCCTTCATCTCCTAAGCCGTTCCATTACCTAGCAAGTTACTAGCTAGTCGAAATGAATATCTACTACGAGTAAACTAGCCATTCTTCACTAGTTATCATGTCATATCGCGAGTGCATGTACCGTTAAAAGTTTGTTTATCAGCAGTTTCAAGTTAAACAACCTAGCCAATAAGGGGACTGACCCAAGGCTCTCGAGTAAGTACAAGTCGCTAGCTGCTTACAAGGGGTACATTGATTAATGCAATGAATTTGGATCAGATGACGTCACAGACTTCTGACTAGAGGCTCACGAAAGTTGTGAGGGTGGCCGTCTTTCCACCGTGACTAGCGGAACATCATTGGCCGCCGAGAAGATTGAACTCGGGACCGCATGATATATATATATATATATATATATATATATATATATATATATATATATATATATATATATATATAAGTTTATCGCATGTATGTTTGATAGAGAGAAATTGCGGATGGACACTGGCGAAATAAGTGATAATACGATTGTGTGACAAAGTTAAAAAATGGTAAAAACTAAAACAAAATGAGCTACTACCGCGCCTTGCTCAAGGGTACTGGCGAAATGATGGTCACATATAATACACGTTGAAATTGAAAGACACACAAGAAGTGCAGGTGGGACGACGTGTGAAAGACGCCCTGACTCTCCAGTCATGATGCACGAATCCGAGACGACGGGAAACCGCTAGAACCAGCCCTGACGAGCTCTCTAAACCTCCCCGCATTCCTCACTCCCACGACTTCAGATGAAGTCGTGGGAGTGAGGAAAAAATACCCACCGAACACTCGTGATGGCACTCACTGCGCGGGAGCCGGGAATAGCCTACGGATAGAGAGGGGCGGAACCGCTCTGCATCCATCATACGAAAGAGCGTCCACAAGAAGGGAGGCACAGACCATGTCGGCTCTCCTCTTCTCCAGCTTCGCTTCCTATCTGCGCGCTTCGGGTGCCGAGAACCTGCAGGACACCTGGATCTACCGTGCTGCCATCGTCACTTCTCCTGCTCCTCCGACTGCTCCTTCTGCTCTCTCTGCTCTCTCCGACGACAAGGATCTGACAGAGCTCGACAAGCGCATTCGCGTCTTCTTCATCTTCTGCAGCCCCTTCTCCTGAAGAACTCTTCACCGGTCCCTGTTTCCTGTGTAGTCCCTTATTGACACACTGTCTTTTTCCGCTGCATTTCGATTCTTTTTTCATTGATATATTTTGTTGTATATACTCGCTGAAAGAAATTTGATAAACTCTGTTGAATACTCAAATGTCAACTTCCATCCGCATTTCGACACACCAACCACAACAGCGTTTATTCCAATCAATGTAAGGTGAGTTAATTTCGACGTAGTAATCGTTAACAATGTGTGTAAGTGGTAAGCTGTCCCTCTGCCCTCGTCTAATCATAGGACGTGATGTGGATGCGGCCAGTGGTCGGCAGGTCGAGGCACTTGACTGGAAGGCGCATCCCCGCCTCCGAGACACGCAGTTCAAACGGCACTCGAGAGTCAAACTGCAGATCGATCGGCACCATTGCACCGATGCCCAGAGCCGCACACACAGAGTCCACCAGGTCGTCTGGGATACGGTAAAGGATTACTGTATTCTACAGTACCCACCGAACACCGTGTTTCCGTCGAAGCACTTGACGAGTTGCTGTCCGTTGTGCTGGAAGGTGAGGCGGTACGTCTCCGGGGCGAGCGTCGCGAACGACGACATGTAAGAGGTGAACGTCATCGTCTCCACTTCCTGGTGACACTGCTCCATCGGCTGCTCCACCAACTGCTCCTCCTCCCTCTGAGAGCAAGCAGACTGGGTGCTCATCATCTCTTCTTCCTTGTAGCACGCACGAGACGGACACGTGCCTCAAATCAATCGATAATCAATCAATACTCTACCCCATACCTGTTCCGGCAGTGCAGTTGGCGCAGACACGGTGTCCGCACGCCTGGTTGGAGAGAAGGGAGCGAAAGACGAGGGCACCGCACGGACCATCGCAACACGCCGTTTGACTACGTTCAACCAGAAATCAGACAACTCACTAGCTGAGCATTCCTCCCGTAGACACGCGAGAGCTCCTGCATCAGAGACTTTGCCACCAGACAGTCGCCAGAACACTCTAAAACAGAAAATACAGTAACCTGAGAGTACTGTAGCTCTATTTTATTGACAGACAAAGGAAACTGTCAGTTTCTAAATGTGAGTGTATGCATTTTGGCAAGAATAATCCTATGTATTCATACACATGTGAGGGTCAACCTTTACGTTCGGTGCGTAATATACGCGATCTAGGTATTCAACTCAATTTTGACCTCAGTCCCGACAGTCATATTTCAAAACAAGTACGAAAAGCATCTGCCCTTGCTATACTTGTTCCGCGGACTTTCTCCTTTTCGAAAGATTTATACAGAAATTTCTTCATTTACAAAATCAGACCGATTCTCGAATACGGCAGTGAAGTGTTGTGTCTAATGAACAAAACTTTTACGAATGCATTGGAAAAGACACAACGAAAGTTCACAAAGGCAATATTTCCGAAAATGAGCTACGCGAACCGTCTCGAGTCTCTCCAACTCGAAACTATATATGCGTAGAATAAAAAGCAACCTTACCCTAGTACATAGCTATATGTATGGATATATCAAGTCAGAAAACCCTTTTGATGTCATTGATTCCAAGTCAAGATCATCTAGGAACCGTTCCAATGGGTATAAACTTTACAGTAACGCCAAAAACACAATTCAACAATCTTTTATAATTCATTCGGTTGTTAACACTTGGAACTTGCTTCCTCAAACCGTTGTAAATATTCCCGATAAACACCAATTCAGAAAGAGCTTAAATAATCATATAAATTTCCATAGTAAAAACGACACTATTTTTAGTTCACTCAAAATACAAGACCCCACTAATCTCTAAAATATGAAGCTGGGGCAACTCTTATTCAGAAGTGGTGACAAACGGCACATATAGACCGTTTTTCTTACTCACTTTTACCTCGTTTCGGGTGATGAGATTGCACTTTCCCTATAGTTTATTCATATGAATATATATATATATATATATATATATATATATATATATATATATATATATATATATATATATATATATAAACATATTACAAAATTTAATCATCGTTACCGTAATATTTGAGTGGATAGATGCTGCTGCCGTGAGAGACAGACCGCAGTAGAGTGACCGCACCCGCGCCCCCGATGCCGTTTGAACTGCGTGTCTCGGAGGCGGGGATGCGCCTTCCTGTCAAGTGCCTCGACCTGCCGACCACTGGCCGCATCCACATCACGTCCTATAAATAGACGAGGGCACAGGGACAGCTTATCACTTACACACATTGTTAACGATTACTACGTCGAAATTAACTCACCTTACATTGATTGCAATAAACGCCGTTGTGGTTGGTGAAGCGATTTGTTAAAGTGAATCGATACGAAATGCTTTATCTGTGAAGAGATCATGTACGGCGAAAAAGGCAATGAAGTGTAGACATCCAGTATGTAAATTATTAGATCCTCATCCATTTGTCCATTGGAATTTTTAAAGTCGATTAGCATCTGATTGGCATGAGGGTCGAGTGATGATGATCAATCTGTGACTCAAGAAATGATTGTGTCATTCCATCTGCTTCGAATCGTCTGTGCGGTCAAGATGCCACCGCCGCCTGCTGTGGGCGCCGCTCTCGAGAAAGCCGTGTTCACTTCCATAATCAGGTACGCACAACGGCCCCGTTTCTTCCTAACAGTGTTGTTCAGTCTGATATTCAAGAGCGACAAGGCGTTCGCTCACCAGTCGGAGCGAGCGTGGGATACGGTGTTGGACGAGCTGCGCGCCACCTTCCCCGAAGAGACGGCGCTACCATCCGTTTCCAGTCTGCGACGATGGTGCGTATGTACATGAAAATTGACCCGTCTTTTTGCGCATGACCCTTCTGTTTCAGGGGGAAACGCATGGACAGCTGCGAGATCTACAAGCAGTACAAGGGCTGCATTGACGCCGACTATCTGCTTCGCGCCATGCAGCTAAATGGAGTCGTCATCACTAAAACTGAAGTGAGCGTGTGAGTGGTGATGATGTTCGCGATCGCATGGCCACCGTCAATGTTGCAGGAACTTCAGAAAAATAGCTAGAATGTCCGTGCAGGGACAGCTCGTGTCGTGGTCGCCCTGCGGATACGATTTCGCCGTCGAAGCCAGAAGTGCGAACAAACAGAAAATAGAGCTACAGTACTTCCAGGTTACTGTACTTTCGTTTCAGAAACCAAGGTGAACCGGGAGCTCCTTCAGAAGCAGGCGGTCGTGCCTGGGTCGTCAAAGACGAATGGTGCGATTGAATAGAAAATATAGCTACAGTACTCCTAGGTTACTGTACTTTCGTTTCAGGAACCAAGGTGGACCGGGCGCTAGTTGAGAGGCATGCGGAGGTGCCTGGATCGAATGGTGCGATTAAATGAAAAAAATAGAGCTACAGTACTCCCAGGTTACTGTATTTTCTGTTTTAGAGTGTTCTGGCGACTGTCTGGTGGCGAAGTCTTTGATGCAGGAGCTCTCGCGCGTCTACGAAAGGAATGCTCAGCTGGTAAGTTGTCTGATTACTGGTTGAACGTAGTCTTCGTTCAGGAAGCCGAGATCAACCGCCTTCGACTCCGTCGCAGAACGTGATATCAACCGCTCTCATCGCTTCGTCGCTGCTCACTCGTTAGGACTGCTTACAACTTAACACTTACAACTTACAATCAAATATCCCACACTTTTCTTTTTTCCACTTTTCGCTGTATCTTACTCCTTTTTATTCGATAGGCGTTTGTGTTAATTGTGAAAAATTTTACCTCATATAGCAGACATGACAGTCTTGATGTCTTAAATAAAATGTTGGCTATGTTGGGCATAATGCCTGTCGTATTGTCGAAGGGTGACAATTCCTTGACTTGAGTAGCTCGCTCGGTCGATCGTGGATCATTCCCTCATTGCAGACCCGCCAACTGCATAATTTACAGGATTCAATTCAGTTTCATCCCGAATTTCACATCAACGCGATGGACGCGATCATTGGTTTCTCGGCGATGTCATTTCTTCTTTGTTTTCGTTCGTCGGTGGATGTTTCTTTTTTCCTGCCTCTCGCCTGCCGTTCGTCACTTTTTGCGCCTCCTGACCTCTCTTCCTATTTGATTTCTATCATTTATCCGATCACATATAATCTTTTAGTTTTAGTTCATCTGTGCTTTCTTCAGTCTCTCTACAATGACCGCTTGGCGTGCCGCTGGACTCAACTACGTCCGCTACTCCCAGATCGCCGCACAGGTACGGACTACTGTAGTCTACCGTATACCTTACTCCGCCGTCTACCCTACAGTATATCTCACCATACCGTATACCTAACCTACCGTACCCCAGGTGACTCGTCAGTGTCTGCAGGGCGGCGCCAAGACCGCGGCGGAGAAGCGTCTCCCAGCCACCATCAGAATCACCAAGTGGGACGCCGGAAAGCCGATCATCCGCAAGTAGACAGAGAGTTGTATCAGGTTCTTTCGATAAAGCTGTTCTATGTCATGGACAAGTGGTTTATGTTTTCCCCAACACTTTCGCTGACAAGAGTACCTCCCGTACCCGGCGGCGTTTATTGGTGTGGCACACCGCCTAGCCAATGGCAATGAAGAGAGACTCGTGATTGCACTCTATTAGTCTATTACTGCGCGGGAGCCGGGAATAGCCCCCGGATGAGAGGGGCGGAACCGTTCTGCATCCATCATACAGAAGAGCGTCCACAAGAAGGGAGGCACAGACCATGTCGGCTCTCCTCTTCTCCAGCTTCGCTTCCTATCTGCGCGCTTCGGGTGCCGAGAACCTGCAGGACACCTGGATCTACCGTGCTGCCATCGTCACTTCTCCTGCTCCTCCGACTGCTCCTTCTGCTCTCTCTGCTCTCTCCGACGACAAGGATCTGACAGAGCTCGACAAGCGCATTCGCGTCTTCTTCATCTTCTGCAGCCCCTTCTCCTGAAGAACTCTTCACCGGTCCCTGTTTCCTGTGTAGTCCCTTATTGACACACTGTCTTTTTCCGCTGCATTTCGATTCTTTTTTCATTGATATATTTTGTTGTATATACTCGCTGAAAGAAATTTGATAAACTCTGTTGAAGACTCAAATGTCAACTTCCATCCGCATTTCGCTTCACCAACCACAACGGCGTTTATTCCAATCAATGTAAGGTGAGTTAATTTCGACGTAGTAATCGTTAACAATGTGTGTAAGTGGTAAGCTGTCCCTCTGCCCTCGTCTAATCATAGGACGTGATGTGGATGCGGCCAGTGGTCGGCAGGTCGAGGCACTTGACTGGAAGGCGCATCCCCGCCTCCGAGACACGCAGTTCAAACGGCACTCGAGAGTCAAACTGCAGATCGATCGGCACCATTGCACCGATGCCCAGAGCCGCACACACAGAGTCCACCAGGTCGTCTGGGATACGGTAAAGGATTACTGTATTCTACAGTACCCACCGAACACCGTGTTTCCGTCGAAGCACTTGACGAGTTGCTGTCCGTTGTGCTGGAAGGTGAGGCGGTACGTCTCCGGGGCGAGCGTCGCGAACGACGACATGTAAGAGGTGAACGTCATCGTCTCCACTTCCTGGTGACACTGCTCCATCGGCTGCTCCACCAACTGCTCCTCCTCCCTCTGAGAGCAAGCAGACTGGGTGCTCATCATCTCTTCTTCCTTGTAGCACGCACGAGACGGACACGTGCCTCAAATCAATCGATAATCAATCAATACTCTACCCCATACCTGTTCCGGCAGTGCAGTTGGCGCAGACACGGTGTCCGCACGCCTGGTTGGAGAGAAGGGAGCGAAAGACGAGGGCACCGCACGGACCATCGCAACACGCCGTTTGACTACGTTCAACCAGAAATCAGACAACTCACTAGCTGAGCATTCCTCCCGTAGACACGCGAGAGCTCCTGCATCAGAGACTTTGCCACCAGACAGTCGCCAGAACACTCTAAAACAGAAAATACAGTAACCTGAGAGTACTGTAGCTCTATTTTATTGACAGACAAAGGAAACTGTCAGTTTCTAAATGTGAGTGTATGCATTTTGGCAAGAATAATCCTATGTATTCATACACATGTGAGGGTCAACCTTTACGTTCGGTGCGTAATATACGCGATCTAGGTATTCAACTCAATTTTGACCTCAGTCCCGACAGTCATATTTCAAAACAAGTACGAAAAGCATCTGCCCTTGCTATACTTGTTCCGCGGACTTTCTCCTATTCGAAAGATTTATACAGAAATTTCTTCATTTACAAAATCAGACCGATTCTCGAATACGGCAGTGAAGTGTTGTGTCTAATGAACAAAACTTTTACGAATGCATTGGAAAAGACACAACGAAAGTTCACAAAGGCAATATTTCCGAAAATGAGCTACGCGAACCGTCTCGAGTCTCTCCAACTCGAAACTATATATGCGTAGAATAAAAAGCAAGCTTACCCTAGTACATAGCTATATGTATGGATATATCAAGTCAGAAAACCCTTTTGATGTCATTGATTCCAAGTCAAGATCATCTAGGAACCGTTCCAATGGGTATAAACTTTACAGTAACGCCAAAAACACAATTCAACAATCTTTTATAATTCATTCGGTTGTTAACACTTGGAACTTGCTTCCTCAAACCGTTGTAAATATTCCCGATAAACACCAATTCAGAAAGAGCTTAAATAATCATATAAATTTCCATAGTAAAAACGACACTATTTTTAGTTCACTCAAAATACAAGACCCCACTAATCTCTAAAATATGAAGCTGGGGCAACTCTTATTCAGAAGTGGTGACAAACGGCACATATAGACCGTTTTTCTTACTCACTTTTACCTCGTTTCGGGTGATGAGATTGCACTTTCCCTATAGTTTATTCATATGAATATATATATATATATATATATATATATATATAAACATATTACAAAATTTAATCATCGTTACCGTAATATTTGAGTGGATAGATGCTGCTGCCGTGAGAGACAGACCGCAGTAGAGTGACCGCACCCGCGCCCCCGATGCCGTTTGAACTGCGTGTCTCGGAGGCGGGGATGCGCCTTCCTGTCAAGTGCCTCGACCTGCCGACCACTGGCCGCATCCACATCACGTCCTATAAATAGACGAGGGCACAGGGACAGCTTATCACTTACACACATTGTTAACGATTACTACGTCGAAATTAACTCACCTTACATTGATTGCAATAAACGCCGTTGTGGTTGGTGAAGCGATTTGTTAAAGTGAATCGATACGAAATGCTTTATCTGTGAAGAGATCATGTACGGCGAAAAAGGCAATGAAGTGTAGACATCCAGTATGTAAATTATTAGATCCTCATCCATTTGTCCATTGGAATTTTTAAAGTCGATTAGCATCTGATTGGCATGAGGGTCGAGTGATGATGATCAATCTGTGACTCAAGAAATGATTGTGTCATTCCATCTGCTTCGAATCGTCTGTGCGGTCAAGATGCCACCGCCGCCTGCTGTGGGCGCCGCTCTCGAGAAAGCCGTGTTCACTTCCATAATCAGGTACGCACAACGGCCCCGTTTCTTCCTAACAGTGTTGTTCAGTCTGATATTCAAGAGCGACAAGGCGTTCGCTCACCAGTCGGAGCGAGCGTGGGATACGGTGTTGGACGAGCTGCGCGCCACCTTCCCCGAAGAGACGGCGCTACCATCCGTCTCCAGTCTGCGACGATGGTGCGTATGTACATGAAAATTGACCCGTCTTTTTGCGCATGACCCTTCTGTTTCAGGGGGAAACGCATGGACAGCTGCGAGATCTACAAGCAGTACAAGGGCTGCATTGACGCCGACTATCTGCTTCGCGCCATGCAGCTAAATGGAGTCGTCATCACTAAAACTGAAGTGAGCGTGTGAGTGGTGATGATGTTCGCGATCGCATGGCCACCGTCAATGTTGCAGGAACTTCAGAAAAATAGCTAGAATGTCCGTGCAGGGACAGCTCGTGTCGTGGTCGCCCTGCGGATACGATTTCGCCGTCGAAGCCAGAAGTGCGAACAAACAGAAAATAGAGCTACAGTACTTCCAGGTTACTGTACTTTCGTTTCAGAAACCAAGGTGAACCGGGAGCTCCTTCAGAAGCAGGCGGTCGTGCCTGGGTCGTCAAAGACGAATGGTGCGATTAAATAGAAAATAGAGCTACAGTATTCCTAGGTTACTGTACTTTCGTTTCAGGAACCAAGGTGAACCGGGAGCTAGTTGAGAGGCACGTGGAGGTGCCTGGGTCGTCAAAGACGAATGGTGCGATTAAATAGAAAATATAGCTACAGTACTCCTAGGTTACTGTACTTTCGTTTCAGGAACCAAGGTGAACAGGGCGCTGCTTCAGAAGCAAGCAGTGGTGCCTGCGTCGTCAAAGACGAATGGTGCGATTAAATAGAAAATAGAGCTACAGTACTCCTAGGTTACTGTACTTTCGTTTCAGGAACCAAGGTGAACCGGGAGCTAGTTGAGAGGCACGTTGAGGTGCATGGGTCGTCAAAGACGAATGGTGCGATTAAATAGAAAATATAGCTACAGTACTCCTAGGTTACTGTACTTTCGTTTCAGGAACCAAGGTGGACCGGGCGCTAGTTGAGAGGCATGCGGAGGTGCCTGGATCGAATGGTGCGATTAAATGAAAAAAATAGAGCTACAGTACTCCCAGGTTACTGTATTTTCTGTTTTAGAGTGTTCTGGCGACTGTCTGGTGGCGAAGTCTTTGATGCAGGAGCTCTCGCGCGTCTACGAAAGGAATGCTCAGCTGGTGAGTTGTCTGATTACTGGTTGAACGTAGTCTTCGTTCAGGAAGCCGAGATCAACCGCCTTCGACTCCGTCGCAACACGTGATATCAACCGCTCTCATCGCTTCGTCGCTGCTCACTCGTTAGGACTACTTACAACTTAACACTTACAACTTACAATCAAATATCCCACACTTTTCTTTTTTCCACTTTTCGCTGTATCTTACTCCTTTTTATTCGATAGGCGTTTGTGTTAATTGTGAAAAATTTTACCTCATATAGCAGAAATAACAGTCTTGATGTCTTAAATAAAATGTTGGCTATGTTGGGCATAATGCCTGTCGTATTGTCGAAGGGTGACAATTCCTTGACTTGAGTAGCTCGCTCGGTCGATCGTGGATCATTCCCTCATTGCAGACCCGCCAACTGCATAATTTACAGGATTCAATTCAGTTTCATCCCGAATTTCACATCAACGCGATGGACGCGATCATTGGTTTCTCGACGATGTCATTTCTTCTTTGTTTTCGTTCGTCGGTGGGTGTTTCTTTTTTTCCTGCCTCTCGCCTGCCGTTCGTCACTTTTCTGCGCCTCCTTACCTCTCTCCCTATTTGATTTCTATCATTTATCCGATCACAAATAATCTTTTCGTTTTAGTTCACCTGTGCTTGTAAACAGTAAACAGAAAAGTTCATTTGACCTTTTTTGATGAAAACTCGAAAGATCATTGGAAAGGTCATTTGACCTTTTTGCAGCAAACAGAAAAGTTCATTTGGCCTTTTTTGATGAAAACTAGAGAGATCATAAAAAAGGTCAATTGACCTTTCGCAGCAATCAGAAAAAGTTCATTTGGCCTTTTTGATGAAAACTAGAAAGATAACCGAAAAGTTCATTTGACCTATTTGCAGCAAACAGAAAAGTGCATTTGTCTTGCAAACTAGAAAAAATTACCATTTGACCTTTTTGCAGTAAACAGAAAAGTTCATCTTGCAATTTTTATGCAAACTTGAAAAAAAACCTTTTTATAAATAGAAAGATCATTTAAAGTGGTCAATTGACCTGTTTGCAGCAAACAGAAAAGTTCATTTGGCCTTTTTGATGAAAACTAGAGAGATCATTTGAAAAGGTCATTTGACCTTTTTGCAGCGAACAGAAAAGTTCATTTGGCTTTTTTGATGAAAACTAGAAAGATCATTTAAAAAAGTCATTCGACCTTTTTGAAGTAAACAGAAAAGTTCCTTTGGCCTTTTTGATGAAAACTAGAAAGATCATTGGAAAGGTCATTTGACCTTTTTGCAGTAAACATAGAAAGTTCATTTGGCCTTTTTGATGAAAACTAGAAAGATCATTTAAAAAAGTCATTTGACCTTTTTGCAGCAAACAGAAAAGTTCATTTGACCTTTTTTATGAACACTAGAAAAATCATATGGAAAGGTCATTTGACCTTTTGCAGCAATCAAAAAAAGTTCATTTGGCCTTTTTGATAAAAACTAGAAAGATAACCGAAAAGGTCATTTGACCTTTTGCAGCAAACAGAAAAGTTCATCTGGCAAACTAGAGAAAAATACCTTTTTTTTAAATAGAAAATTCATATGGAAGGTCATTTGACCTTTTTGCAGTAAACAGAAAAGTTCATTTGGCATTTTTGATGAAAACTAGAAAGATCATTTAAAAAAGTCATTTGACCCTTTTGAAGTAAACAGAAAAATTCATTTGAACTTTTTAATGAAAACTCGAAAGATAACCGAAAAGGTCATTTGACCTTTTGCAGCAATAAAAAAAAGTTCATTTGGCCTTTTAGATGAAAACTAGAAAGATCATTTTAAAAAAGTCATTTGACCTTTTTGCAGCAAACAGAAAAGTTCATTTGGCCTTTTTTGATGAAAGCTCGAAAGATAACCGAAAAGGTCATTTGACCTTTTTGCAGCAAACAGAAAAGTTCATTTGGCCTTGTTTTATGAAAACTAGAGAGATCATTTTGAAAAAAGTCATTTGACCTTTTTGAAATCAACAGAAAAGTTCATTTGACCTTTTTGATGAACACTAGAAAAATTATATGGAAAGGTCATTTTACCTTTTTGCAGTAAACAGAAAATTTCAATTGGTCTTTGTAAAGAAAACTAGAACGATTTTTCTAAATGATCAATTGACCTTTTGGCAGTAAACAGAAAAGTTCATCTGTCAATTTTCAGCAAACTAGAAAGCAAACTAGAAAAAAAATTACTTTTTTATAACTAGAAAGATCATTTGAAGTGGTCAATTGACCTTTTCGCAGTAAACATAGAAAGTTCATTTGGCCTTTTTGATGAAAACTAGAAAGATCATTTTAAAAAAGTCATTTGACCTTTTTGCAGCAAACAGAAAAGTTCATTTGACCTTTTTTATGAACACTAGAAAAATCATATGGAAAGGTCATTTGACCTTTTGCAGCAATCAAAAAAAGTTCATTTGGCCTTTTTGATAAAAAATTAGAAAGATAACCGAAAAGGTCATTTGACCTTTTGCAGCAAACAGAAAAGTTCATCTGGCAAACTAGAAAAAAATACCTTTTTTAAATAGAAAATTCATATGGAAGTTCATTTGACCTTTTTGCAGTAAACAGGAAAGTTCATTTGGCCTTTTTGATGAAAACTAGAAAGATAATTTGAAAAAGTCATTTGACCCTTTTGAAGTAAACAGAAAAATTCATTTGACCTTTTTGATGAAAACTCGAAAGATAACCGAAAAGGTCATTTGACCTTTTGCAGCAATAAAAAAAAGTTCATTTGGACTTTTGATGAAAACTAGAAAGATCATTTAAAAAAGTCATTTGACCTTTTTCAGCAAACAGAAAAGTTCATCTGGCATTTTTTGATGAAAACTAGAAAGATCATTTAAAAAAGTCATTTGACCTTTTTGAAATACACAGAAAAATTCATTTGACCTTTTTGATGAAAACTCGAAAGATAACCGAAAAGGTCATTTGACCTTTTGCAGCAATAAAAAAAAGTTCATTTGGACTTTTTGATGAAAACTAGAAAGATCATTTGAAAAGGTCATTTGACCTTTTTGCAGCAAACAGAAAAGTTCATTTGGCCTTTTTGATGAAAACTAGAAAGATCATTTGAAAAAGTCATTTGACCTTTTTAAAGTAAACAGAAAAAATTATTTGACCTTTTTGATGAAAACTCGAAAGATAACCGAAAAGGTCAATTGACCTTTTTGCAGCAAACAGAAAAATTCATCTTGCAATTTTCATGCGAACTTGAAAAAAAAACCTTTTCATAAATAGAAACATCATTTAAAGTGGTCAATTGACCTTTTTGCAGCAAACAGAAAAGTTCATTTGGCCTTTTTGATGAAAACTAGAGAGATCATTTGAAAAGGTCATTTGACCTTTTTGCAGCGAACAGAAAAGTTCATTTGGCTTTTTTGATGAAAACTAGAAAGATCATTTAAAAAAGTCCTTTGACCTTTTTGAAGTAAACAGAAAAGTTCATTTGACCTTTTTTGATGAAAACTCGAAAGATCATTGGAAAGGTCATTTGACCTTTTTGCAGCAAACAGAAAAGTTCATTTGGCCTTTTTTGATGAAAACTAGAGAGATCATTAAAAAAAGGTCATTTGACCTTTCGCAGCAATCAGAAAAAGTTCATTTGGCCTTTTTGATGAAAACTAGAAAGATAACCGAAAAGTTCATTTGACCTATTTGCAGCAAACAGAAAAGTGCATTTGTCTTGCAAACTAGAAAAAATACCTTTTTATAAGTAGAAAAATCATATAGACAAGTCATTTGACCTTTTTGCAGTAAACAGAAAAGTTCATCTTGCAATTTTTATGCAAACTTGAAAAAAAACCTTTTTATAAATAGAAAGATCATTTAAAGTGGTCAATTGACCTGTTTGCAGCAAACAGAAAAGTTCATTTGGCTTTTTTGATGAAAACTAGAAAGATCATTTAAAAAAGTCATTCGACCTTTTTGAAGTAAACAGAAAAGTTCCTTTGGCCTTTTTGATGAAAACTAGAAAGATCATTGGAAAGGTCATTTGACCTTTTGCAGCGAACAGAAAAGTTCATTTGGCTTTTTTGATGAAAACTAGAAAGGTCATTTTAAAAAGTCCTTTGACCTTTTTGAAGTAAACAGAAAAGTTCATTTGACCTTTTTTGATGAAAACTCGAAAGATCATTGGAAAGGTCATTTGACCTTTTTGCAGCAAACAGAAAAGTTCATTTGGCCTTTTTTGATGAAAACTAGAGAGATCATAAAAAAGGTCATTTGACCTTTTGCAGCGAACAGAAAAGTTCATTTGGCTTTTTTGATGAAAACTAGAAGGATCATTTAAAAAAGTCATTCGACCTTTTTGAAGTAAACAGAAAAGTTCATTTGGCCTTTTTGATGAAAACTAGAGAGATCATTTGAAAAGGTCATTTGACCTTCTTGCAGCAAACAGAAAAATTCATTTGGCCTTTTTTGATGAAAACTAGAAAGTACATTTTAAAAAAGTCCTTTGACCTTTTTGCAGCAAACAGAAAAGTTCATTTGGCCTTTTTTGATGAAAACTCGAAAGATAACCGAAAAGGTCATTTGACCTTTTTGCAGCAAACAGAAAAGTTCATTTGGCCTTTTTTATGAAAACTAGAGAGATCATTTAAAAAAGTCCTTTGACCTTTTTGAAGTAAACAGAAAAGTTCATTTGACTTTTTTTTTTGATGAGAACTCGAAAGATCATTGGAAAGGTCATTTGACCTTTTGCAGCAATCAAAAAAAAAGTGCATTTGGCCTTTTTGATGAAAACTAGAGAGATCATTTGAAAAGGTCATTTGACCTTTCGCCGCAATCAAATAAGTTCATTTGGTTTTTTTGATGAAAACTAGAAAGTACATTTAAAAAAGTCATTTGACCTTTTTTTAAAGCAACAGTGGCGACTTATTTTCGACTCTGAGTATTATTAAAAATCATATTATCCTAACACATTTGCAATTTTTGCGAAAGAACGACGATTCTGCGTAATTTTCGATTCTGCCACTGCCAAGAATGCAGCTCAAAATTTGAATTTCCCGCCAACGCTTCACTGCAAAAATTGGGGTCGAAGACATGACCGCAAATAAACAACGCCCGGTCACTTGTTTCTTGGCTCAGTGCATGTGCGCTGCGTTGTGGCACCCGATCTCCGCGGGTTCGATTCCGGTCACCGCCAAATGTTTTGCTCGTGTGGAAATGAGGAGTTGTGGCAGGTTGTGGCAGAAATAAGTCGCCACTGTTCCTTTAAGTAAACAGAAAAATTCATTTGACCTTTTTGATGAAAACTGGAAAGATAACCGAAAAGGTCATTTGACCTTTTTGCAGCAAACAGAAAAGTTCATTTGGCCTTTTTTGATGAAAACTAGAGAGATCATTTGAAAAGGTCATTTGACCTTTTGCAGCAATCAAAAAAAGTTCATTTGGTTTTTTTTTTGATGAAAACTAGAAAGATAACCGAAAAGGTCATTTGACCTTTATGCAGCAAACAGAAAAGTGCATCTTCCATTTTTCTTGCAAACTAGAAAAAATTACCTTTTTATAAATAGAAAAATCATATGGACAGGTCATTTGACCTTTTTGCAGTAAACAGAAAAGTTCATCTTGAAATTTTCATGCAAATTTGAAGAAAAAAAACCTTTTTATAAACAGAAAGATCATTTAAAGTGGTCAATTGACTTTTTTGCAGCAAACAGAAAAGTTCATTTGGCCTTTTTGATGAAAACTAGAGAGATCATTTGAAAAGGTCATTTTACCTTTTTGCAGCAAACAGAAAAGTTCATTTGGCTATTTTGATGAAAACTAGAGAGATCATTTGAAAAGGTCATTTTACCTTTTTGCAGCAAACAGAAAAGTTCATTTGGCTATTTTGATGAAAACTAGAAAGATCATTTAAAATAGTCATTCGACCTTTTTGAAGTAAACAGAAAAATTCATTTGACCTTTTTGATGAAAACTCGAACGATCATTGAAAAGGTCATTTGACCTTCTGCAGCAAAAAAAAAGTTCATTTGACCTTTTTGATGAACACTAGAAAAATTATATGGAAAGGTCATTTGACCTTTTTGCAGTAAACAGAAAAGTTCATCTTGAAATTTTCATGCAAACTTGAAAAAAAAACCTTTTTATAAATGCATAAAATCTCTTTGCAGCTGACTAAAATATCAAAACAAACCTGCTCTTTCGAATCACTCTGAAATGTGTTTTTTAAACAAGAAAAAATATAATGTGAGGTGACTGTGAAATGGGCCAAACTTTTATTATAATTCACTATAAATAAATTAATATATAATGGATAATATTTATGTTCTATTTTCATAAACTCGAAAGAGAAGGTTTGTTTTGATGTTTCAGTCAGCTGCAAAAATATTTTATGCATGTGCTTTTGTTGAATCAGATTCAGACAAACCTCTTCTCTTTACTTACGTACTTCGGAAAGAGAATGGATGTCCTTTTCTCAAATTTTGAAGAAAATTTTTTTCACATTCGTGAATTACGAAAAAAACATACATATCACAAACTCACTAGTCAGAATGTCATGATTGAAAATACAAATAACTTATACAACAATACTACATAGTAATATTCACTGGTTTGAAGTTATAAAATAGTTTCTGTGATTCCCGCTTTTTTGAAACTGATAGATCATGTGTTGCCGAACAATGTTGTGTTATATACGAATGTATCTAAATTAGAAACCTTAGAAATAGAATGGTCGAATCGTTCACGCGCTTGCCGGTCGCTCATTGACGCGCGCTACACACGTTACAAATTTCTCTCTTCTTCCCTTCATCTCCTAAGCCGTTCCATTACCTAGCAAGTTACTAGCTAGTCGAAATGAATATCTACTACGAGTAAACTAGCCATTCTTCACTAGTTATCATGTCATATCGCGAGTGCATGTACCGTTAAAAGTTTGTTTATCAGCAGTTTCAAGTTAAACAACCTAGCCAATAAGGGGACTGACCCAAGGCTCTCGAGTAAGTACAAGTCGCTAGCTGCTTACAAGGGGTACATTGATTAATGCAATGAATTTGGATCAGATGACGTCACAGACTTCTGACTAGAGGCTCACGAAAGTTGTGAGGGTGGCCGTCTTTCCACCGTGACTAGCGGAACATCATTGGCCGCCGAGAAGATTGAACTCGGGACCGCATGATATATATATATATATATATATATATATATATATATATATATATATATATATATATATATATATATATAGTTTATCGCATGTATGTTTGATAGAGAGAAATTGCGGATGGACACTGGCGAAATAAGTGATAATACGATTGTGTGACAAAGTTAAAAAATGGTAAAAACTAAAACAAAATGAGCTACTACCGCGCCTTGCTCAAGGGTACTGGCGAAATGATGGTCACATATAATACACGTTGAAATTGAAAGACACACAAGAAGTGCAGGTGGGACGACGTGTGAAAGACGCCCTGACTCTCCAGTCATGATGCACGAATCCGAGACGACGGGAAACCGCTAGAACCAGCCCTGACGAGCTCTCTAAACCTCCCCGCATTCCTCACTCCCACGACTTCAGATGAAGTCGTGGGAGTGAGGAAAAAATACCCACCGAACACTCGTGATGGCACTCACTGCGCGGGAGCCGGGAATAGCCTACGGATAGAGAGGGGCGGAACCGCTCTGCATCCATCATACGAAAGAGCGTCCACAAGAAGGGAGGCACAGACCATGTCGGCTCTCCTCTTCTCCAGCTTCGCTTCCTATCTGCGCGCTTCGGGTGCCGAGAACCTGCAGGACACCTGGATCTACCGTGCTGCCATCGTCACTTCTCCTGCTCCTCCGACTGCTCCTTCTGCTCTCTCTGCTCTCTCCGACGACAAGGATCTGACAGAGCTCGACAAGCGCATTCGCGTCTTCTTCATCTTCTGCAGCCCCTTCTCCTGAAGAACTCTTCACCGGTCCCTGTTTCCTGTGTAGTCCCTTATTGACACACTGTCTTTTTCCGCTGCATTTCGATTCTTTTTTCATTGATATATTTTGTTGTATATACTCGCTGAAAGAAATTTGATAAACTCTGTTGAAGACTCAAATGTCAACTTCCATCCGCATTTCGCTTCACCAACCACAACGGCGTTTATTCCAATCAATGTAAGGTGAGTTAATTTCGACGTAGTAATCGTTAACAATGTATGTAAGTGGTAAGCTGTCCCTCTGCCCTCGTCTAATCATAGGACGTGATGTGGATGCGTCCAGTGGTCGGCAGGTCGAGGCACTTGACTGGAAGGCGCATCCCCGCCTCCGAGACACGCAGTTCAAACGGCACTCGAGAGTCGAACTGCAGATCGATCGGCACCATTGCACCGATGCCCAGAGCCGCACACACAGAGTCCACCAGGTCGTCTGGGATACGGTAAAGGATTACTGTATTATACAGTACCCACCGAACACCGTGTTTCCGTCGAAGCACTTGACGAGTTGCTGTCCGTTGTGCTGGAAGGTGAGGCGGTACGTCTCCGGGGCGAGCGTCGCAAACGACGACATGTAAGAGGTGAACGTCATCGTCTCCACTTCCTGGTGACGCTGCTCCGACTGCTCCATCGACTGCTCCACCAACTGCTCCTCCTCCCTCTGAGAGCAAGCAGACTGGGTGCTCATCATATCTTCTTCCTTGTAGCACGCACGAGACGGACAAGTGCCTCCAATCAATCGATAATCAATCAATACTCTACCCCAATACCCACATACCTGTCCCGGCAGTGCAGTTGGCGCAGACGCGGTGTCCGCACGCCTGGTTGGAGAGGAGGGAGCGAAAGACGAGGGCACCGCACGGACCATCGCAGCACGCGGTTTCCGGCATGTCCTGCCAACCAGCGAGTATCGAACGTTTATCGATTGGCTATCGATTACCATGTTGTTGTGCACACTGCGCGAGTCGGTGGCACTGCCGAACGCATAGGAATCGAGGGAGGCGACGGAAGCAGAGGGAGAGGTGAACGGGGAGTGCAGAGATCTGCAGAAATCTCTCTCTCTCTCTTTCTCTCTCTTTTTCTCTCTCTCTTTCTCTCTCTCTCTCTCTCTCTCTCTCTCTCTCTCTCTCTCTTTCTCCACCCACTCATTCGCGAAGATGTCTATGGCCGTGTCGCAATCGCTGTGACAATCGCTCATCGTCGGCTGTTGGCTGCGAATGAAAACCAAGAAATGACAACCACCAAAGCCTATCGCAAACCGCAACCCCTTCACGTACGCAAATCAATCCGAATGTGAGCAGAATCATATTTATCACCGGAGCAACGTGTAATATAACTTTGTTTCCTAAATCACAAAACTGGCGTGCAAATCTCAAACAATGTAACAACAGCTGCAAAACACCTACCGTATAACTAACATATCTACAGTACCCTACCGTAGTCTAGTAGTACTTCCGGATGGTCTCGTTCATGCCCGTCTCGACGGCGGTGTCAATGGGGTGGACTATAAAGGGGATGGAGCCAAGGCCGATGAAGGTTACTGCCCACTTGCGGATGGAGGGGGGCAGGGACGTGGTCCTGCAGAGAAAGACACCAATAGAGAGAGAAGAGAGAAGGGAGAGGGAGGGGGTATTGGAGAGAAGGGACAGAGAAGGAGCAGAGATGGAGAGAAAGACATACTCACTTGGCGAGCAGCTTCCCGGAGTAGTGGCAGAGTCTGTTGATGGTGAATCCGGGTATGGCCACCGAGGCGAGCGCCTGCCACAGGAACGTGTCCCCCGCAGCGATCGCGACGCGCTTCCGACGCTCCGCCGGCGAGGAGTGCTCTTGCTGAAAGGAGGGATTGAGAAGAACACTAAACGTTTGGTCAGTCCCTATGCAAAACAATGTTTAGTAGTGTTACTTGCGGAAATAGTTCCGAAGAAACATACAAACTCAGCTACACATCTTAATAGGTGGGAATCATGAATGGCGTCGGAAAAAACACCCAATCCAAGTACAGTCGCGTACCTTGTAGACCTTGTGGCTCTTGTCGAGTGCGTCGGCGGAGGCGTAGGCGAGCGCGGCCACGTACGTCGCCTTCACAGCCGCCAACGGGATCATCGCCCGGAACGACTCACCCAGCTCGTTCGCATATCCTTGACTTATTATGTATTTCAATATTTCAAATGAAAACATGAATACATAGGCAATGTGGCGATTAAAGAGATTGGAAACTTACCGAGGTAGCGGATAGGGGTGTCCCTGTAGATGTCGATCTGCTTCTGGACGTCCTGTACCTTCTCGAACGACACTGACGTCTCCGGCGTCTTTCCCGCCTGATCGTGCGCCGCACACGACCCCTCCGACATGGCTTAATGCATATATTCAAAGTTATATTAAAAGTGACAATGGTATGAATGATAGTAATGAAACAAAACAAAAATTATAGAAAGAAACATTGAAGTAAATATGAAACAGCTGATTGAGCAAAATCCGTTTGTTGAACCTAAGCGGAGTTATATACCATGATCATAGAAACGTAAATAAACGATGTTATTAAAAATTGTAAACAAAACCGATATACGTGTATGTTTTCGAACTATTTTTGAAAATCATACAAAGACAAATATTTTATCATAATCATATAGAAATGAGTGATTATTGATAAATAAAGAAATATAAACGTTAAAATAATCCCAACACGCGCTCCTGTGTACGGTGTTGTGGGCGGGGCATTGAACAGCGCTTTGCACCGCCCGTTCTACTTTCAGCTGTTCTCGTCTTCTCTCGCCTCTCTCGAGGTTGCTAGCCGTATTATATCGATCGGGAGCGCACACTTGTCGTTGTTGCAATGAGTGAGCATATTGCAGCTGATGTAATAGTAGTACTACCTAGGTGGAGGCCCCCCTCTCTCACTATCGCATGGTTCGTTGTCTCGCTCGTATTAGTGTCGGTGCATTGTGCGGTCTGCCTGCTTTGTCAGCGCAGGGTTTGCACCTGTGCGTATAGTGGGTGAGAGAGAGGGGAGTGTGTGGAGAGAGATTGAAGGGTCTTTGTTTCTGAGCGTGCTGCGCGCGGGTTCGTTGTGTCCGTTCTCATGTCCCCTAGTCTTTCATGATCGCTATGGCAACTGTTCGGGTACTGTTTGTGTGTGGTTCGATTATTTGTCAACCGGTCGCCGAGTCATACCCGAGTTCGCATTACCGCCTATCTCTCTCCGCATCTCTGCTCGCCTTGTCAGTCGCGTGACTTCTATTGATGTTATACACCGCGTTGTAGTTTATAGTGGTACTGCACCCGCATAATCCGTAATATCATCACATGTTGACGTGTAGATGTCGGGGACGGTGGAAGAGGCGCCGTCGGGAATCAGGGAGGACGGCGACTCTGGCGATATCACCGACAGCCGTGAGATGGTGAGTGACGATATTAAATGTTGTATTTATTTGTCATATGTGATTCGCGCTACTGGTAATCACAACATTACTATGCTCGAAACTGCACCAACGGCGGGCGGGCGGCGGGCGGCTTATCAATATCAACTGCATTGCATGATTTTTGCCGTTATCTATCGCCGCACTCCAGCGATTGTCTCATTCTCTCTGACTGTTTCACCCTGCCATTTCACTCTTTCACAGTACGAGCATTACTTCCTGGTATCTCAATTGTTATTCAAATATCAAATTATCGATGTATTGATTGATTGGTTTATGTTGCAGATTGCGTACACGGCGACGGAGATGCTGGCGGATCTCTCGCTAGCCGAGCCCGACTGCCAAAAGCAGCTCAGCCAGCACTATGTCGACACTCATCCCCAAGCCCTCAAGGTATTGATTGATTTTATCGATCAATATGATATTCTGAACATGCTCATCGCCCCCTTGTAGACAATCTCTACGTGGTCGGAGCACGAGCAGGTCGACTTTGTCCGCCGTCTCCTCCACTCGATGGGACACAGCCAACTCGGCGCCGTCGACAGGTACATCTACCTGTCCGAACACTTTCACAATGTTGCCATTGCAGATACTTGCGACCAATGCTCCAACGCGATTTCATCACTCTCCTTCCCCGTGAGTTTTTATTTGTTGCATTTGGTTTGTTCACATGTTTCCATGTGGTTCTGTTTTTCTTGGAATTGACATGTTTCCCTGAATATGGCGGTTTCACATGGCAACATGCTCACGCATTTTTGCTGACAAGAATAGCCACGCATGATTGCATTGAAATGTATTGAGGAGTGGGGAAAGGAGCAAGTGCAATTGTGCAATGTTTGAAGTTTCGTTTTGGTTTTGGAGGAAAAAGAAGCGCTGTACAAATTGAATTTTAAAGGGTACGTTGCAGTTGCAGTATTGTGTTATAAAAAACGATGTGTTGGACGAACTGATTATGTGTGCTTGTTGCAGAGCAACTGGCGGAGGCAGTGTTGCTGAACGTGGACGCGCGCGAGTTGTGTCAGTGCGAGGCCGTCTCCCACAGCTGGCGGGAGGCGCTCGCCGTCGGACAGCTGTGGAGGAAGCTCATCGAGCGGAAGGTCAGAGGAGACGCCCTGTGGAGAGGACTCGCCGAGAAACGACACTGGTCAGTAACGTTTGTCTGTTTGTATTGGATTGTACGTTTCACGTATAGTAGACGCGTGTGCGTATCTGGTGTGAGTAATATTGCTACAGGAGTATTCATGTAATATTACTTGCAGGAAGAAGTACATTGTGCGCAACCGCGAGACTGCCTCGGCCGAGATTTGCACGACTCTCAAGAAGAACTTTGCCAAGCTGCGCGGCACCTACGACCTCCAGCTACTCCAGCACGACTTTTACAGGTACTAGTACTACCTGTTTGTTTACCAGTTTACCGTGTGTATCTAGGGAGCTTTACCCCCGTATAGAGGAGGACATCAAGAACATTGAGCGCAACTGGCGCAACGGGAATCACACGCTGTCACGGATCAACTGCCGCAGCGAGAACAGCAAGGGTGGGTAATTGATTGATTGATTGATTGTTTTATTGCATTTATGCCTTTTTTCTTTTTGATTTTACATTTGACTTTCAGGTGTGTACTGTCTGCAGTACGACGACGAGAAGATTGTGTCCGGTCTGAGGGACAATACGATCAAGGTGGGTGGATTGGATTATCGATTGAATCGATTGATTGGCTATATTGATTGATTGATTCACCCCCCCCCCCTTGTAGGTGTGGCGTCGTGACGACCTGAGCTGTACCAAGGTGCTCACCGGCCACACTGGCTCTGTGCTCTGTCTGCAGTACGATGAGCAGGTCATCATCAGGTGCGTGTCAGCTTTCATTACGACTTCATATTGTCAGTGTTTAATTGTTATGTTATACTGTTTGTGTGTGAAACGTATTGTTCACACATTGTGTGTCAGTGTACTTGTTGTATTATACTATTTGTATGTGAAACGTATTGCGTGCTTGCCAGTGGCTCTTCTGACGCGACGGTGCGCGTGTGGGACGTGGAGTCTGGCGAGTGCCTCAACACGCTCATCCACCACTGCGAGGCCGTCCTCCACCTGCGCTTCGCCAACGGAATGATGGTCACCTGGTCAGTATACACCTTCTTTCTTCTTTTCATTTCAGATCATTAGATCATTTTGAGATTGGTTATTTGCAGCTCAAAGGACCGCTCCATTGCCGTGTGGGATATGATCTCGCCGCGCGAGATGAATCTGAGGAGAGTGCTGGTGAGTGGAGAGTGGTGATTTGATTATTGATTGATTGATTGTGATTATTGATTCATTGATCCATCTGTCCAGGTTGGCCACCGCGCGGCCGTCAACGTGGTCGACTTTGACAACACGTACATTGTGTCGGCGAGCGGAGACCGCACGATCAAGGTGTGTGGAGTTTACCTCATCCTGCATTGTGTGCATTGTATGCATCAACTCGTGTTTCCTATAGTAATTCGTGTGAAACGTAAGAATTGCGTTTGTGCTAACAGCTAAAGTCACGATGGATTGGTTTGGCATAGTTGTTATTGGGTTTAGTCTGTAGTGGAACATACTTTCCACAGTATGTAGTACATTGTGTCGGCGAGTGGAGACCGGATATGAAGTGTGTGTGTTGTACGTTGTACTGTTGTGTTGCAGGTGTGGTCGGCGAACACGTGTGAGTTTGTGCGCACTCTGACTGGGCACAAGCGGGGCATCGCCTGCCTCCAGTACCGCGGCAACCTCGTCGTATCCGGCAGCAGCGACAACACCATCAGGTACGGGCTAGCGGGTTCCAAGTTGGTTCCAAGTTAAGTTGTACCTTTGATTATTTATATGCCGATATTATGAGTTGTACGAGTTGCGTATATTGATTGGGTTATCAGGTACGGACTATCATTATCAGTGAGGATTTTTGTAAGAGATTGATCAAGAATATAGGGTTGGGTTAAAAGTTATCAGGTATGATGTATCACATCCAATTCGGTTATTATCAATTTTGCGAACACTGCGTGACATGAATTGTACGAGTTGCGTATCTCTCCTGGGTTGTTGTGGATTCACTGAGTCTACTTGAAGGCTGTGGAACATCCACACTGGCGCGTGTCTCCGGGTGCTGGAGGGCCACGAGGAGCTGGTCCGGTGCATCCGATTCGACAACAAGCGGATCGTCTCCGGAGCCTATGACGGGTGGGTTCGGACGGGTGGGTTGTTGAGTATGGCCACGTGGGTTTAGCATATTTGATGCCATGGTGGGGCTAGAATAGGGTCGAGATTGCAGGGTTTTATGTTTTTGAGCGTTTGACTTTGTTGTGGTGCGTAGATTTCATTTTTTTAGATTTCAAGTTTTTCAAATTTTCAATGAATATGTGGAACGCGGTACTGTGGATTGCGGGGTTGCGTTTCTGTAGTATTTATCGTGAAACGTATCTATCGAGACCTCATGTGTGCTGGTTGCAGGAAGATCAAGGTGTGGGATCTGCAGGCGGCCATCAACCCGCACTCGCTGCCCGGCACGCTCTGCCTATGCACACTCACCGTGGGTGGTCTTATTATTGATTTATTGATTGGATACGTACTGATTTCCTTTTGGTTCATAATCTCTTGTCTGCCTTATTTTCGTGGAGATGTTGTTGTTGTTTACTTGTGAGCGTCATTGCAAGCTCTGGATGCTATAGGCGTCGCTAGCATGCGTGGCGATGAGTTGTTGTTTGTGTGAGCGAGTGAGTGAGAATGAGAGAGATGGGGAGAGTGTTATCAGACTGGTCCATGCAGAGCAGATTGGAGAGAGAGAGAGAGAGAGAGAGAAAGAGAGAGAGACGGGGAAGGTGTGGCTAGACGCTGTTGTGTGTTGTGTATGTTTGCGTATGTGTTTGATGGTGTGTGTGGGTGTGGGATGGTCCTCGGGGGACATTTGTGGGTGGAAGATGCACTCCGGATATAGAGTGCGATTTGCGATAGATGGAGAATATGATTGTGTTGTTTCGGGCTCTCGTTTTAGTGCGGCTGAGTTGGGATAGTGTACTGTATGGATTGGCAGGAGAGAGAGAGAGAGAGAGAGAAAGAGAGAGAGAGAGAAGGGGTCATGTGAATCGGACTATGATTCAGTTTGTGTGGTCTGTGGTCACATAGTGTACTGCAGTAATGGAACAAGGTTAGGGGTTGTTTGCCATCGATTTTGTGTTCGCCATTGTTTGGTCGGCGGGAACGCTTACAACGAGAAGAAGAAGATGGCAGGGTTATGAACCGGAAGTGCACGGAGAGAGAGTGTGTGCGTAGTGAGAGAGTGCAGGTGAGTAGGGCGCGAGGGAGAACCCTGAGGCGGGACCGGTAGTGTGAGAGACTGAGAGAGGGGAGAGAGAGAGAGAGAGAGAGAGATCAGACAGGAACACTGAACGGAAACCAGCACGGGTTAGCGAGCTAGTGAGCTAGATGGGGCGAGTGAAAGAGTGAACGAGTGTTATTCGAGGGAGCGGCTGCAAATCGGGACCGATTTGGAAGTATGTGATATGGGTGATGTATAAAATCAAATGAAATCAAATGTTTATTCGGAATCGCAAACATAATTAAGTGAGACACATACAAAACGAAGTCACTCCTAAGATGATCATAGGTTTTTGCGACGAAGGAAGTGATGTAGATTTTCCGGTATTTTTTTATTCGAGTTCACGTGACCTATACAGCCACTGAACACCCCGACACATGTTGCGTGTTACGTGTATCATTGCGTGTTGGGAGAGAGGGAAGAGGGTGACGGATAGAGCACAGGGTGTTGCCTCCTGCACTTTGCGAGCCATGAAAAATGGAGGGAGACAAGGAATTGGAATTGAAATGGAACGGGTGCGATGAGGGAGAGAGAGAGGGAGATGATGGAAATGTGTGGAATGTTGACAGTGTGATGGGATTGGGTGAGGAAATTGCATGTACGTGTTTGTATTTGATGAGGATTATGATTATGAGGAAGGGAATATCATTGAGAATTGAGACGAGGAAATTGTTTATCAAAATACTAAGAAATTCTCTAAATCTAAACAAGATAACGGATCCTGGGATCTGTATCATAATTTCTTATGAAAAACATGTATTTTTTTTTAAACTTTCTTTGTTTCAGCAGCACACGGGTCGTGTGTTCCGTCTGCAGTTTGACGAGTTCCAAATTGTGTCGTCTTCGCACGACGACACTATCCTCATCTGGGACTTTCTGGACGCCCAGCCTGGACAGGCAGGAGGGGGAGGGGGAGTGGGAGGGGCGGCTGGAGCTGGAGGGGGAGCGGCCAGGATAGAGGTGGGTGGATGGGAGGATGAGAGATGAGAGGGGTTTGGGGAGGAGTGTATTTGGGTGTTTAGTAGTAAGTAGCACGTTATGACGTGAGTGGTAAGGTTATTTGGTATGAGAAATCCGGATTTTGTTTATATTGACGTGAAGTAAAAATAGGGAATGTTGTGATACGATTTGACGCGGAGATTTGTCTCACGTTGTCGGGAGAAAACTTTTTTATCGTTTCTATTTTCGTATTGTCATCTAGACCTTTTCGTGGCTGTCGCGTAGTCGACGTCGATGCGATTATTGGGAGTGCGTATCACTTTATTTACTCGAGAGTGCTAGATTGTCTCCTCTTCTAAAATGTCTCACATATTATTGCCGGGGACCTATAGAACCTAGGTTCTCCGCTAATAAATATATGGTAATCAATCAAGCATTTATACAACAAGTACATACGGTACACCACAAGAGGTCGAAGGTCGAAACGAGAGTCGTATATGGTTATAGATATGTATAATGTGTGTCCGTGTTCAGGAGCTTGGCGACGGCGACCGTGTGGTGGTTGGCGGTGAGGTGGAGGGAGAGGGAGAGGGGGACGAGTCGGACGAGGGCGAGATGGAGGAGGGCGGAGGGGGAGAGGCACTCGCTCATCGACATGCCAGGCACAGACACAGGAGGAGGGCGGCGGGAGGAGGAGTGGGAGGGGAGGATGATGATATGGTGGGTGGGGTGGGTGTGATGAGAAGAGGAGATACGCTGCTGTTTGTGTGTTTGTCTCACTCAGTTATGTTTTTTTTGTTATTGGATGATAAGAGCGAAATTGGTGATGTGTGATTGTTGACATTTGAATCCATTGAATTGTTTCGTTTCCTGACACTCTGCTTTTCAGGCGGCACGAGACGCGAGTCCCGACTTGGATGCCGCGTGACGTCATCCGAAAAGGCGACGATGTTATTCGCCAGATCAGCACCAGCAGCTATGTACTCTCGGTGGATTCAAGTGTAATTGTAGGATATTCCCGCTCGTCCCTCCATCAGTCCCGACACTCACTCGTCGACCTTCTATTGGTTGATTGATTGTATCGATTGACTCTCCCTGTCCCCCGCGTGTGGTCTCACTCTTCCAGTCACTGTAGTTGCAGCAGCCTTGACGACTTGTCGTTGACGTCACTCCTTTCCCCATCTCTCTTTCCCATTACTCTCCCTCACACCCTGTAGTTCAAACGGCTCCCTTTCGATATTGTGTGGTGACTGGATATTGATTGGAATTGATTGGTCGGCGGTTGCGCATAGCATTCTCATTCCCGCGTGTTTTTGTTTGTTTGTTGCAGAGTGTCTATCTAGCAGTGTATTTGAACTCCGTTTTTTTCTCGTTTTCTAATTTCACGTCGACTTCGCACTTGGCCCAGCGCTCCCCCTTCGACCCCCTGTAAATATGCCCCCCCCCACGATTGACATGCGTTGGTTTGACTTGGTTTTGGCGGTGTCGCATCGCGGTTCCAAAGACTTGATCTATACTTGTAACATAAATGTCTTTATGCTAATGTGTCTATTGATTGATGTGGGATGGGGATTTATTGCGGACTTGACTAGTTTTGATTATGAGTGGTTATCCTTGAGTGCACGTGATTGTTTGATGTTTGAATATGTGTTTGAAGCGGAAGGAAGGAGGGGAGAGACACTCGAGATAATCAAGGCGCTGATTATTTGTCGAGAAAGATGAGAGCGTGGTCTGGGATAGAAGCGATGAGATCATAAATCCTAAGACGGTGGTACATTCGAAACTGGTACAGACAGTAATACATGCGAAACTCGTACTGAACTTGTATGAAATGAGTTATTGAATTTCGCAAAAGAGTGCTCTGGCCTATCATTGGGTCCCCAAGATTTCGTAGGCTCACGTTCCTTTTTTTTTTTTTTTTTTTTTAGACTCACGTTCCTCTCCTCGAACTTCTTCTTGTAGTGTCCGAATGGGTCGGCGGAGGAGGCGCTGCCGGGCGGCTTGTTCTCCTCCCACTCGCGCAGGGCCGCCTCGTACTCCTCCACCCTGCAAGCAATACGGTAGGGTAGTGTAGGGTACTGTATGTTTCTATAATGTGCGTTTCCTTCACGAGTATGATGTCTCATCAGTAAGGTAGGAGTCAGTACGTGATTTCTGTGAAACTGATCTTTGAATTTCGCAAAGAGTGCTCTGGCCTATCATTGGGTCCCCAAGATTTCGTAGGATAAGGATTGGCTCTGATAGCAATTCATCATCACACATGGCGGCTGGCGGGATCGAACCCGCGTCGATGGATTGGGAAGCTAGCGCGCTGGCACTGCGCCACAAGACCACGTAACTGCCGTCGTCAACAGCGCAGTCAGACTGATGAAACCACAATCGCATGATGTAATGTCAAAACATCAATGATTCACATACTAGCGCTGGGAAGCAAAAATATTTCATTATGTTGTGTCCAAGGTCACGCTCTACCATTCCTCCTCGAGGTCCTTCTCTTGGTCAGGATCGTCTTCTTGAAGTCGTCGTTCTACTGTAGGTGGGCAGCACTTCCTTGATTTTTTTTGAAAAAAAAAATTTGATTTAGGAACTGTGAAAGACCCCACTGTAGCTTTACGAAAACAAAAATACATGCTCGAAAACCGTGTGTTTCGAACGTTCGGCATAGAGATATCTTATTCAGAGCTGAAGTGATCAGGTGATTCATTGAGATTCGCTCACTCGCTGACGTGATCGATTGCCGCCCTCAGTTGACACAAGAAATGGCATAGCTAAACTGGTATATCCCCCCCTTCCCCTCTCTCTCCCTACTTGCTAGAGTGTGCTTACAACGCAGCGCGGATCCGCAGCGATGATCAACGGTTCACGCAACTCTCTCACCCCTCCCTCCCCCTCTCCTCATATCCCACAGTCTCTCTCTGAGGGACCTTCTCCTCTCGTCGTCTGTGCCTCTCAATATCGCGCGCACTCTGGTGCAGATGTTTGCGGGGCGCCGGGATCTCTCGAATCTCTGAGAGTGAGGGGGAGCGGGGGCGATACAGTGTTTGTGGAAGGTGGAAGGGGGAGGTCCCGTTGGGAAGAAGGAGAAGGGAGTCAGTCGTAGACCGTCTATCCATCGACGCACACACAGCCGACATCATGGGAGAGGACGTGAGTTATTTGAGCTTATCATTTATCAGTGATATGATCAAGATTGATTCATTGATAATATGCTAATGAGATTTGGGAGAAAATCGATAAAGCAATACATCAATAAATCGATAAATTCAGGATCACACTCAGCAGCCGCGCAAGCGCTGGACGCTCGAGCAGCTCAAGGGAGGACACACCTTCCTCTCGCAGCAGGTGGGAGACGATCGATAAATCGATATTCGAGAATTGAGATGAATTGACAAGTGATTCGAGCTAATATGAATTGCGATTTGATCAGAGCTGATAAGAAAAGTGCTCGAAGTCATCTGCTTCAACTTGGTTTTTTTGCTAGCTAAGGCCTCCTGAACTATGATACAGAGCACGTCTTGACGAATATGAGATGATCTGAGATAAATTGCGATTTGATCCGAAATGAATTGCTATTTGATCTGAGCCGAGATCAATTAATAAGTGATCCGAGCCGAGATCAATTGCGATTTGATCCGCCCACCTTGCAGGCTGCGACGAACAAGTTCGCGACGCAGAAGGGCATGACCGCGCCCGGCATGCCGCGATGGAACGTCACCAAGGACAAGCAGCTGGGGTGAGAGGGGACTCTCTCTCTCTCTCTCTCTCTCTCTCTCTCTCTCTCTCTCTCCACGTTGTCCGCACTGTCATATCCCTTCTGCGTTTGGAAATGACAATGCGTATAACCCTCTATAGCTACATAGACAATAGAAAGAACTCCATGGAACTCTAATATAATATTAATAATGTTGCAGTTACATCGAGCCGGACCGTCGCTCGGAGAATGTGATGCGCGCGCAGTGCGGAACGAACCTCTACGCCTCGCAGAAGGGAGAGACCCCGATCGGAGCCGGGCGATGCCAGGTAATCGATACAATCAATACTAGTAGTGAGTGAACGGAGGTGAGAGAAGAGAGAGAGAGGGGGGAGAGGGAGAGGGAGAGAGAGAGCGAGAGAGAGAGAGAGCGAGAGAGAGAGAGAGGGGGAGAGGGAGAGGGAGAGGGAGAGGGAGAGGGAGAGGGAGAGGGAGAGGGAGAGGGAGAGGGAGAGGGAGAGGGAGAGGGAGAGGGAGAGGGAGAGGGAGAGGGAGAGGGAGAGGGAGAGGGAGAGGGAGAGGGGAGAGGGAGAGGGAGAGGGAGAGGGAGAGGGAGAGGGAGAGGGAGAGGGAGAGGGAGAGGGAGAGGGAGAGGAGAGGGAGAGGGAGAGGGAGAGGGAGAGGGAGAGGGAGAGGGAGAGGGAGAGGGAGAGGGAGAGGGAGAGGGAGAGGGAGAGGGAGAGGGAGAGGGAGAGGGAGAGGGAGAGGGAGAGGGAGAGGGAGAGGGAGAGGGAGAGGGAGAGGGAGAGGGAGAGGGAGAGGGAGAGGGAGAGGGAGAGGGAGAGGGAGAGGGAGAGGGAGAGGGAGAGGGAGAGGGAGAGGGAGAGGGAGAGGAGAGGGAGAGGGAGAGGGAGAGGGAGAGGGAGAGGGAGAGGAGAGGGAGAGGGAGAGGGAGAGGGAGAGGGAGAGGGAGAGGGAGAGGGAGAGGGAGAGGAGAGAGAGGGAAAGAGAGAGAGAAAGAGAGAGTAGAGAGAGATTGAGGGGAGGGGAGAGAGATGGCTCGTTTCAGGTGCCGAAGATCACTTACAAGAAGGAGTGGGAGACGGTGTTGGACAAGGAGGGAGAGAAGATCATGCCCAAGCAGGCCGGAGACTTCGGCTACGCCAGCCAGACCGGATCGGTGAGCAGAGGGAAAACAAATTTATCAAATGTTCATTCATACACAACTAAATCTCTTTTTTGCGCATTTTTAAAAGCGAAAGGAAGGAGAGCTGGTCGATCAATCAATCAATCAATCAATCGCTTACAGCGCTCGATGGGAACGCACCGCAACCAGGTGCCCCAGATCAACGGCCGCATGCCGCACGATCGGTGAGCGTGCGATCGATAATCGATCAAAAACAATCGATAATCAATCGATTCAGCCGCACGCACGGAGTGCTGTGCTACCAGAACGGCACGAACGTGTTCGCATCGCAGCAGGGAATGAGGTCGACCCCCGGACTGGGAGCCGTCCGACAGGCAACCACCGAGATCGAGGGACTCGGATTCAAGTGAGTGTCTCTTTCTCTCTCTCTCTCTATGTACTATGTATAGTTGTTGTCTTTCAGCGAGGACTCTCTGCGCCGCGGCAGCGAGTTCACCCCCTGGTACTCTGGCCAGAACAAGTTCGCCACCCAGGCCGGCAGCGGAGGCTTCATGAAGGTCCGAGACGTGCTGCCCCACACTGTGGTGAGTATAGGGGAAAGGAGGAGGATGGGGAGGAGCAGTAACAGTACTACCTTTCATGAGACGAGGGATGATGTGGGAAAGGAGAAGGAGGAGGAGGAGGAGGAGAAGGAGAAGGGGTAACACCAGCTTTCATAAGGGATGATGGAAGAGAGCAGTAGGAGCAGTAGCGATTCCATCCTTCCAGGGCGGCAAGGACATTCCGGAGGAGATCAAGCAGAAGTCGGAGGGCATCGTGCCGCTCCAATCCGGCACCAACAAGCTGGCGTCGCAGCGCGGCATGACCGGCTTCGGAACGCCGAGGAACACCATCCAACGCGCAGGCTGGAAGAAGGAGTGGTGCGTCCGCAGATCATTGTTTTTCGTTTCATGGTTGAATTGAAATACGGCTAACCTATCTCCTTCTATCTTTTGTGAAAGTAGGATTTTTGGTGGATCGGTGGATCGATCCGCTCTCTCATTGTCAGTGGCAAACTTAGATCCGATCTCCCAACGCGTTGGCACTGAGATCTAGTCTGCGCGCTCTCGAAAACGCGCGAGAGATGAGCGCGCATGCTGCCACTTGATGGTCTCTCTCTCACCCTCCCTCCCTCCCCCTCTCTCTCTCTCTCTCTCTCTCTCTCCGACTTGCGAGACTCTCGAGTCTCTCCTCCTCCTTGAGACTCGCGTCGGCAGCGCGCAATCGTTTTTGCTCGGATCGGGCGAGACAGCGCGCGGATCTGAGAGAGCATAGAGAACAAGACAATGGATAAACATACGGGGGTTTTGTATGTGAAGAGCCGTGAGCGATCGATGGTGTACGGTATTCGAGCACGGGGCTAATGCGCCCCCGCGTATTTTGAGACGTTGAAGGTTGAAGGGCAAGTGAAAGTGATGTGGGCAACAACAATGTAGCCAGTTCACGTGAGAGGCGCGGCGCAGTGTCAGCGCGCTAGCTTCCCAATCCATCGACGCGGGTTCGATCCCGCCAGCCGCCACGTGTGATGATGAATTGCTATCAGAGCCAATCCTTATCCTACGAAATCTTGGGGACCCAATGATAGGCCAGAGCACTCTTTTGCGAAATTCGAAAATCGATTTCATAGAGAATTCACATACTGACTTCCCATAACAAAAGCCATATCCAACGCTACAACTCGATACAGTACCCTACAGTAGCCTACCGTATTGCTTGCAGGGTGGAGGAGTACGAGGCGGCCCTGCGCGAGTGGGAGGAGAACAAGCCGCCCGGCAGCGCTTCCTCCGCCGACCCATTCGGACACTACAAGAAGAAGTTCGAGGAGAGGAACGTGAGTCCAATCGAATCGAAATGAAATCATTTATTCTCGCATCGTATGATACAGTGTTCAGCTTTCAAGGTGATAGGGGCCGGGAGGTATTCAGCAATCGCATTTGTTACAGTGCATTCTAAAGTGACTGTATGCTATATATTTTGGAAAAGTTCTTTTGGCTTGTGAAAAGGTTGATTGATTCGATTTCAGTCCGCGCACCAGTCCGAGGCCGACGCTCAGTCCGTGAAGGCAGCTGAAAAGGAGGAGGAGCAGGCGGAGGAGGAGGAGAAGGAGGAGGAGAAGGTCGAGGAGGAGGAGGAGAAGGAAGAGGAAGCCGCCGCCGAGGAGGAGGCCGAGGAGGAGGAGGAGGAGGCTGAGGAGGTGGGTGTCTCATCAAGTGATAAGATCACTATCACTGATAAGAATACTGAAAATGATAACCAAACGAACCTTGCAGGAGGAGGAGGAGGAGGCTGAGGAGGAGGAGGAAGAGGAGGAGGAAGAGGAGGACGAGGAGGAGGAGGAGGAGTAGACTCTCTCCTGACTTGACCCGCGCCCTCCCCGCTTTCGCTGTAGCTGTACAGAAGCCACTCGAATCTGATTTGCTGACATAACCCGGTAAATAGTTGCATAGACTGGATGCTAGCCAGCCCCCGCCTATTCTCCCCCTTTCTCTCTCACTTCTCTCCCGTCTCCCGCCTTCAATGTACACTTATCCACTGTGTGAGTCTCATTTGCATAAAGAATATTGCATCAGCGGTTTTGTGTTGAAGCGGACATTCGATCGTAACCAGTAGGAAAAAAACATAAACACATAAACCACTGAACGTGAACGATTGATAGTTCAAACACCTTTATTCATGTTGATAAGATAGTCGAGCCTCGTCTCGGACAGTTGATACCACTGTGTGTTGCGTGGATCCGACACAGCTTTCTTCGTCTTACCCTCTCCCACACTTGTCATAGGAATGAAAAGCTGCAATGATTCACTGAAACAGTTTTCAAATGTTATCCAAACCTCCTGAACAAAGTGCATATTGAACGCCTGCACGTTTTTCTTCGTGTTCTCGTCATAGACGCCGTTTTCCATGGATAGATAGCGATAGCCCCAGTCGTGCAGATTTCTCTGCAGTTTCTCGATTTTGTCAGATGCCTGGTTATCCGAGTCGCTGATTATCACTTTATCCGCATCCGCTGGTTTCATTTCGTACATTTTCTGTAAAAGCTGAGTGATAGTCAATAAAAGTGAGTTGATTCAGTTGGTTACCGCAATGTCCGATCCAATAAATGTGTAGAGCTCTCTATAAGGGAAGTAGGAACTAATGTCAAACCGAGCACCTAAAATAGTTGTTGTGATTAGCAGAAAAGATATTTTTACACCTGCGTACGAGTCAGCATGCGAGACGATGTTCTCAGCTGAGATGTGCCACTTGGTCATAACATGTTTGATCAAAACGTACACTGATGTTAACTGAAACTAATTGTAAAACTGCGAATCAGTAAATAATTAATATACAAACTTGAACTTTCGCAAACTTCTCTTCACCCGTGTTGATTATCTCGATTCCGATCGATTCGGCGTTTATGATTTGAAAATCGCGCCTGAAATAAAATGAATATTTAAGCACAATACGAACTATTAAAATTCTACCATCGTCCCACTGACGCGTGATACGCTTTGTAGTAATCATTGACAAAATGATATACTGATCCATTCTTAGCAACTAAAGTTAATATTATTATATTACGTGTAATGTAACTAAACATAACATGACAAAAAACGTTCAGCAACCAATAACATTTGGCATCAGGTTCTTCCCACCCATATAGTTGACGGACGATCCGACTATCCTGTATGTGTAGATGGTCTGATCGAGGGTCGGGTCGAGCGAGTGATGGAGGACGATGAGAGAGGGATTCACGCACACTCGAGAGTAGTCGTGTGTCGTATCCCGGATGTCACTTAATTTGCATATAATCGAAAAAAGAAGAATATTACTTACTGAAACAGCGAGTCGTCAAGACCTGCTGGCTTGTGTATTTTCTGAAATGGAACATGTTTGAGTGGTAAGTTTTGTGAAACCTCGACGATGCGGATTCCGAGTTCAGCGCAGGATTGCGTTGGAGTTTTGGAAGTGTTGAAGTATTTGTAATCCTCTCTCAATTTCTTAGCATTGCACCACACTACTCCTTCGGCGGCTTTGCTGTTTAGAGCTGAACTTTATTGATTACTATTTGCTCATGCAATTGATTGAACCTGAATAGTTTGTTGCAACTTGAATACACTTATCACAATCTGATAGTACTACGGGAATCACAATCGTGGGTCCCTCAAACATTGTTTTGTAGTTTACCAATCATTTTTGGGATCTCACGTTGAAGAAGCAAACTCGAACGGCCACAACTGCTAATATGACGATAGCAATGACTCCAAGAATAATAATAACGTGTATTTTTGTCTTGGAATGTTTAGGAAAATACAACGTGATGTTGTAGTTGTGAAAATGTGGATACATGATAGTTACATCGGCCAGACTGAATTCTTGCATCACAGTCCATTTCGATAGACATATTTGAAAATAGTATGTGAAATTCCAGAACAATGCGTACTAATGAACAATAGTAATCGAGGAAAGAACAGAAAAGCCCTGATTATTTCTTTTTGAATAATGACTAGTTGTAAGAACTCCCAGCGTCAATTTACATGCGTTTGTGTTGCATGTGAAATAGTTTTTATGAGGCTTTCTTACTCATCACTACTGTTGTTTTGTAGACAACAAACATTTTGAGATTTTGCAGGAATCTTCTAATGAACGTTGTCATACAAAAACCTATAACACACAACACAACCACAATTATATTAGCTACAGTATATCTTTTCGATGACTCGAAATCGGCGTGCAAAAGTATTACTGATATTAGTTATACTTATAATGCTGGTCATTTCTGCGACAACGATTGTTATGTTGCTGGTATCGGATTGTGTGACCTTATTCAAGAATGTAACTAAGTACTTTTAGACCAACAAATCAGTCGAATTGGACCATAACTGTCGAATGTGTATACACGCAGCTAAAGAGTTCAAAAGTATGATGATTGACGAATTTGTTAAATGAAAATAAAAACAAAGTCGTGTTTCAGACAATATAAACCAGACGGTCAACGAAGGCCTGTTTGCCAGTGACGAGGTATTGAATTACACAATCCATTGGCAGTGGGAGAAGATCAGAGAGGACGTTATGTACAAGTCGCGTACTCCAGAAGAGTCGTGTGGAGACATTGGAATGTGCCCGCAACTGGTATGAAGTTTAACTAAACTGTCCGAACAACCCAGCTCACCATTCTTATCACCATTTTCACTTTGTCTACTGTATCTAACTCTTCTCTCATAGGAACCGAACGCAACTCGTTTCCTCAAATCACCTTTTCTCGACATGCGATACTTGAGTGGCGGGCTGTATGAGTAAGACATGTTTATTTTTAAACACATAGTTACAATGTTTCTAGAGTGAACATCAAGTTGCGCAAATCTCCGGGTGAATTCATGCCGGAGCGTTTCCGACCCGCCATGATTCTACTCAACAACACGCTTACTGGTTTACTAGTTTACTTTTTTACTTTTTACAATGTGATCGAAACCCTAGGCAACGTCAACGTTTAACATCAAAAATGTAACGAAAACTAGAAAGGAGAAAGCTCGATGAAGTGTTAGTAAAAAATCATAAACGCTCATTTAGATCGCTCTCTGGTGTCTCTGATCGGCCACTTCCGGGCGGAGTGGCAGCTGCCGACGGTAGGGGGAAACAGAACATCCTGGGAGTCGACACACTACATCGGTACGACCATGTTGTGAGAGTTTGAAGGACAAGTGTGGGCGACAACGACGCTGGAAGTTCACTTGAGACTTGAGGAACGCGGCGCGTTGCCAGCGCTTTCCAATCTATTGACGCGCGTTCGATCTCGCCAGCCACCATGTGTGATGACACACCCACACACCATTGGAATACCCATATAACTATTTGGGAAAAGTCGCAGCAATTATGTTAATCAGACCTTACACACACGGTTCAGTGCTTCGGAACGGGACGATAGTGCACCTCGTGGATGACTACTATGCCGCCTGGCACTCCGGCTCGCTCTCTTACTGGAGGGGAAGGAGGTCGGTCAAAGTGATCCTGGTCCAACACGTTACTGGAAAATCCACTTTTTCACTGCAGCATCCAGTTTTCCAGCGATAAAGTGAGTGTTTAGTGTCCTCGACGACGATGCGATTGGAGTGAAACTGTACAACACGGGCGATGAGCCGTATGATGAAGCGTTGGTAAGCATGGAGTGCTTTGATATAATTAATTACAAAGGGCGCGCAGCGCCTTCTCGCTTGTACTGATTTACCCAGCGCGCTCAGTTGTCAGTTGAGGCAATCAGTACAAGACTATTTTTACTGGGAAGGACTTTTAAAAGATGATATAAATATGTAACCGTATGTTTAAGATCTCATCTCTCATTGACCTTCTGCAACACTTGATTGCAAAGTGGCATATCGATCCTCGCAATGTGATCGGGATGAAGGATGCGCGTCCGACCACGAGATTCTCACCCACCGCCCTGTTTCCTTGGCGGAGGGTCTATGAGGGGCTGGGCATTTACAAGGTTGGTATGGACACCCCCTCCCGACACTTGACACCAAATGACAGGAAGTGTCAGGCTAGGTCAGATGCGTCACTTGAAACACAGGAACATCGAAAGTGAATGCGTCACCTGCTGTGAATTACACAGGGGTCACATCATGTAAAATAACAATTTATACGGGTTTTTAACAACTCGTGCAAAATAAAGAAAATGTACAAACATGAGAAGATATATAATATGATCACAAAGGCTACACGACAGTAATTTCTTTTTTTTAGAACGTGTACAGCGCCGATGTGACTGCGCCGAATGTCAGAACAACGTTGTTATTAGACTCTTCTTCAAACGACACAGCAAAGATTACGTCTCTCCAAAACTCATTGGCAACAGTAGGATACAGTATCGATCGAATGATGCTTGGAGTGTGGACAGAGAATCTAGCAATGACCATACAAGCATTCAATAGTCGGTTCGCCCCGGAGGTTTGTTTGTAATTGATAATGATTGCTTATTCAACTGTCAGATCTACACTGTCGAGCCATATTGGGATCATAAACCGTACGAAGACAATGACAACCATATTTATCAGGGTAAATTATGTTTACAAACCTACATATGTTTACAAAACAGATAATCAATTTATTTAGGCAAGCCTGTCTTTGTGAAAAGCAACATGTTTTGGTACGCTCTTTCGGAGGCGAGAGTACAAGCTCTACTGAACTCGGACTTGCACTGAATGAATCACTTGTTTCATCCAGTTCCAATTTCACTACTATTCACAATGTTCTTCTCATTTACGTAACATATCACGATGTTCAATGCACTCATTGTAATCATCAATCATTAGTTTCTAACTTCAAATATAGTCAGCCGCAAAATTTCAATTTAGTGTTGAATCTTTCTTTTTTTGCTGTTTCAGTGTTGTGTCAGTGTCAGCAAAACACTAAACCTTGTACATTCCGCCCCAATTTTGTGTTTTGTGCCATGTTTGCACCTATAGATATACCATTAATGTTATGTCATAATCGAATTCAGAGTGAAACGTTTCATACACTTGCTAGTGTTACTATAAATGATTATATGATTTGCAATGCACTTTTCTCATTTGAGTGTAGTATGTCGCTTATCGTAATCATATTCTTTTCCTAATGTGAAATAATATCTGTCGCAAAGTAGTTCAAACTTGCTGAACATTTCCTGTATCAATTGCAGTAACAACGATGTTTGGTCCTCGGCCAATAAACTGTCGTTGGCACGAGTCATACATACCTAGAAGGGGAAGTAAACCTATTTGATAAGCAGAATGAATATAATGATTAAATACACACGCTGCGATGAAAAAACTCTCAATAGATGTTAATGAAGCCTGATCAGTTCACACGAGTACGTGAACGTGCATGCAGGAAGAATTTAATCTCGATTTCTCGAAACGATTTCTTGCGAATAGTTTGTATTAGAAGCAAATACAATATAAAGGTAGCGTACCCTTTGCATTCATTACTTCATAGTTGCAATTTTTGTTGTTCATTTGTTCAACTTCAACCCCCCGAAACAACTAATGTGGCCAGATTCTGAGGGTGCGCTACCACTTTCAAATGCGTGCGAAACGAGAACTTGATGATAACTTTTTTTTAACTAGCGAATTTCGCAAAACATTTCCTGTTTGAATGAAAGCAGAAGTACGTGCAATAACCAATATTTATTATTTTCAAACTATGTACTTTTTCAAATCACGTAGTATTCAAAGTAATTTTCTTCCATAATTTTTCCGTAAGCAAATTAGGCTATAACGATATTGTACATGTTCCAGACAAGTGATGTTGTTTTGTACGCATAACACTCTCTTTCTGCTACCAGTTCCCACCTATTTCCTCCGTCACAATTTTCAGAAATTCACCATGTTTTCTATCCCGAAACACGTTGTATATGGATCTATCGATTTGGTACTAACAATATTCGGTATAATATTGTATTCGTTCGTATTGCGGGTTTGCAATAATTTTGTTTCAACGGTTCATATCCATTTTTAGACATTGTTCACCATCAAAACTTACTGGAACAATATAGCGTACCGCATAATGTTTTATATAGGAATCAGTGATATGATACAGTTGTCAATACATCTCTACGCATCTTTTGTCACCATTCTCTGGAAAGAATTCTGTGACAACTGCGTAACTGTATGTTTATTTTTTTGCTCGATTTAAACAAAATATTTTTCAGACAATGGGCGGCATCATAAATAGTGCTTACTTTGTATATCTGCTACTGTGTAATCTGCTTTGTGTGGAACGATTCGTTATCACTGTACTCGACAGAACAGTAATTTGTGACTTTGTTACCATGAAAGTTATCAATGTAAGAGAATTTGAAAACATTCATATTTTATAATACATAATTATAGATTGTAAGTGCGATATGTTGGTTGTTTGGTTTTATATTTCTTTTCGTGTTCAGCTTGTTGCCTGATTTGGATTACGTGTATACGGTTAGTCAGTTTTTAGTCAGATTACGTGTATACGGTTAGTCAAACAATCAAGAGGAGAATTCATTACAGAAAGAGGAGTTTTCGTGGGATTATTCTTCAAACAACACTCTTACTAAGGTAGTAAGTATCATAGACGACTACATTGTTATACTGACGGCAGTTGGTTCCATAATTTGCTATGTATTCATTTTGATATCGTTTATGAAAAAGGTGATAATCAAACTATTCACAAATATGATAAGAGGAACATTCAGCGAAATATCACCTATGAATTTCTTATCACCGCTCAAATAGCTATAATCATATTGTATCAGATTTACGTGTTTTTATTATGGGAAGTATTCGAAAAAAAGTTTCACGACAATGTTGATGTGTTTTTTGTTACCAACTTACACTGGATCGTTTATAATTTTATTCATCCAATGGTTTACCTGATCTGCAATAAGTCAGTTCACGTTTTAAATAATGATTATTTGTTAGCTTTCACACAAATAACCAAACTTCGTCGATGAAATCCCCATAGCTAGATTGATGAAATCCCCATAGCTAGTTTTCAGAAGACTTCGACGGTCCGTCTACCATTGTTGTTTCAAGAGATCACACTTGAAAACGACACCACAACACATGACTTGAGTGACTTGACTACGAATCTGGAAATACGAATCCGACATGTGTCGAAGTGTATTTTTTCACTACGACATGAAAATTTTGCGGATTTTGCTTTTCGCTAACTGTTTCGTTCACTTTCATCATATATTTATGCTTCGTTATAATGTTTATTCATGAATTGTTACGTGAAAAATCCTAATAGTGAACATTATAATGAAATTTATTTATTACAGAGATCCACACATCGTATAAGACAATCTCCTAAACAACGCAAAAACACAATTGAGCAAGTAGTCAATACATCAAACACTCTCTCCGCGGCTCGCGCCTATCACAAATTCAATCATAAAACTCTATACACACAACATCTAATAAAATGAAAGAAAGTCAAAATCTCAGAAATCGTACGGTCATAAATCTCAATGGCACACTCGAACATCTACCCTCCGTCTACCTATTCCTCACTTTTCTTCAGTCCGCACTTCAAATCTTTAAAAAAAAATCGTACAGTCATGAATCTCAATGGCACACTGTCAAGGGTACCAGGTCCAAACCTCCTCCACCTACTCGCTCACCTAGTCCTTCTTCGGTCCGGCGCGGAACATGCTAGCAATCGCATCGGCGAGAAAGTCCGCCCGGTGCTTCTGCAGGAAGTGGTCGTTCTTCGTGAACTCCACCGCCACCGAACGAGCTCCTCCCTCGAACGCCGCCCCGGTAGCTGCCGTCGCAGCGGACACGCAAGCAGCAGAGCTGTCGGGGGCAACCTGAAAGTGGTACCCATAATAATAATAATAATTTATTGCAGAAATACTGCGTCGCACATGGAAACAAACATGGTTAAAAAACAAGAAAGAAATAGCCCATCTAATACAATCCTTACAAATCCAGTCTAGAATAGGAGTCGAAACTGGTACTATCAGTATTCCTCAATTCATTACACCATTCAACTGATGAATCATTCCACGCTCCGCCCCCTTACACCCCGCCCACTCACGTGGATGAGCTTGGGCTCCGGCAGGATCTGTGCCATCTCTCGCGGAATCTCCGTCTCGATGATCGGGTCCGCGCCACCGTAGCTCAACAGGAAACGGGTCTGAAAGGGTCCAATAAGGTTGTGGAAGAACGGATCGCACGACAATCAGCGGACCAGTTCTCTGCCATTAGAACACCTGTCAATGTGCCTGTTCACCTGCCTGCTCACCACTCACGCTCTACCTCAGCCTCTACATAACAGATTCCCCATCTGTGCCCTACTGAATCCCTCTTCCCGTCCCCCTTCACCTGTCCACTCACTCGCTCTCCACCTCTACCTCTACTCAGCTTTTCACCAGCTTTCCTACAATAAGCAGCTTTTCTACAATAAGGCATGTGGATGTAGACCTATGATTCCCTCTCCTTCTCCCTCCCCTCCCCCCACTCACCTGCCGATCCCGCAGCCTGTCGACCCACTCCCTCTGCCCTGCCAGGGTGGTCGTCTCCATGGTGTGCACACATAGCGCAGCCACGTAGCCGTTGCGCTGACGGAAGCGGATCATACGCGTGTAGTCTGCAACAAGTCTCTCTCTCTCCCCCCCTCTCTCTCCCTCCCTCTCCCTCCCTCTCTCTCTCTCGCTCTCTCTCTCTCTCGTTCTCTCTCTCTCTCTCTCTCTCTCTCTCTCTCTCTCTCTCTCTCTCTCTCTCTCTCTCTCTCTCTCTGGGGGGGGGTTCCCATCGATCACCCAAAATGTGCACGCAACCCACAGTGGAAGAGCAGAGTCTCGACCAGCCCGCGAGTCAGCGGCTTCTCGTGGAGACGGTTGAGGAACTGGAAGAGGGAGGGAGGGAGAGGGAGAGGGAGAGAAGGAGAGAGGGAGGGAGAGGGAAAGAGAGAGAGAGAGGAAGAGAGAGAGAGAGAGAGGGAGAGAGAGAGGGAGAGGGAGAGGGAGATTTCTACCTTGAGCAGCCCCATCGGCCGGATTCCCCTGTGGATGCGCAGTCCGGGAGAGTTGATCATGATAACCCCGAGTGCCTGGAAAATGAATAATGAACTATTTTCAAGCAGTTCATTCTCAGAGAATACGCAGCTGCTGCAATATCAAACAATATGTTCGAAATACGTATCAACCAATACACTATGTCTTTTCATCACAATGATAAGTAATACAGAGAACTTTCAGCTTTCAGTATGCAACTAATAAACTCACACGCCAAAAGGACGATGAGCTCTGTTTGGAATATGTATCAACCAACACACTACACCGTTCCATTCCATTAGTAAGCAATACCAGAATTGGTCTGCAACCAATATAATTCCAAACACACGATTTGTGAATGTGATGTCATATTCCGCTATAACGATTTCGGATAAACACTTGAACATGAACTTGAACACACGATTTGATGTTTCTAATACGTTTCACTAGCAACACTAAACCACCCACACAATGTTACCAACGATTCCTCAACATTTTCTGCCCGATGTTCAAAAACATGCCGAACAACTCGACAACTACATGCTTGTGAATGAGTGAATGCATAAATATGAAATTGCATATGAATTGTGAGTGACACATGACAGAGAAGAGAAAGAGAGAAGAGAGAGAGAGAGAGGGGGGGGAGAGAGATAGGGACCCACATCATGGTTGACCGCAGCGTGCAGGGCGTTCTCGCTGCCACGGCTGTGTCCGATGAATGCCAGCTGTTCTCCTGGCAGGGCGAGGGAGTGGGTGAACGACGAGACGAACCCGTCGCGACACTCGTTCCGGGCAGACATGCCGGAAGGTTCTGAGAGAGACGAATTTGATACAATGATAACAATTCAATAGATGTATGAAATGAAAAAAGACAACAAAACTAATCGAGAGGGGGGGGGGGGGGGAGAGAGAGATAAGCAGGGTTCAGGGAACCTCGTGGGTGATTGAAGGTCCAGCGAATTATACAACCTTCTACGATAGAATGGGGATGAGAGTGTGAGAAACGAGGATGAGTTGGGGAAACCCGTAAAATATGACTGCGAAAGAGAGAGAGAGAAAGAGAGAGAGAAAAATAAATAAAATATAAAATATAAGTTTCACGTGAAAATATTAAGTGATACATGAATTAAGACACCAATGTGTGCAGTCTGCAGTCTCTTCATGTAGAACCATCATAATTTTCTGAAAGAACTCACCGTCCGTGTATCCATAGCCCGGGAAGTTGAGGCCGATCGTGCGGATGCCCTGAAAGCAGCCATATCTCCCCCCCCCCCCCCCCGCCCACCTCTCTCTCTCTCCCTCCCTCCCTCCCTCCCCCCTCCCTCTCTCCCTTTCTCTCTCCCTCCCTCTCTCCCTCTCTCTATCTCCCTCTCTCTCTTTATCTCTCTCCCTCCTTCTCTCTCTCTCTCTCACTCTCTCGCCTTCCATCTCTCTCTCCCCTCCCCTCCTTCTTTCTCCCCCCTCTCTCTCCCTCTCTCTTCTCTTCTCTCACTCCCTCCTTCTCTCTTTCTCTCCCTCCCCCCCTCTCTCTCCCTCCCTCCCACCTTGTCTTTGAGTAGTGGTCCGACGTACTTCCAGTCCGAGTGTGATCCGGGACAGCCATGCAGTCCGATCAGTGTGCCGATCGAAGAGCCGCCAGGCATCGTGTCCTCAAAAAGAGAAGGTGATCGAGTGGAGAAGAGATGGAAGAGTTATACATACTTAAGTAAGAAAACCTACAATTTAAAGGAACAGTGGCGACTTATTTCTGCCACAACCTGCCACAACTCATCATTTTCAAACGAGCAAAACATTTGGCAGTAACCAGAATCGAACCCGCGAAGCTCGGGGGCCACAACGCAGCGCACATGCACTGAGCCATGCAGCAAGTCAGAGGGCGTCGTTCATTTGCGCTTATCTCTCCGACCCGAACGTGCAGTATTGAAGCGTTGGCGGGTAATTCAAATTTTCGTCTGCATCCGTGGCAGTGGCAGATTCGAAAGTAACGCAGAATCGTCGTTCTTTCGCGAAAATTGCTAATGTCTTAGGTTAATATTTTTTTTAATACTCGAGTCAAAATAAGTCGCCACTGTTCCTTTAAGTAATAGTTCGCTAAGCCAACTGAATATTGTAGTACACACCACACACATCATAGGTACCTAGCAAGAAACCTATAATACAAAGAAAGCAAATCATCCAAACACAACGAAACCAATGAAAATCACTCTCACCGAGTAGACGGCGTCCGTCTTGATGGGCGTGCCCTGCCAGTTGCGGAACTCGACAGGCTGACGGAACAGGGGCACGGAATCGCCTGGAAACTCGCTCATTCTCTCTCACTCACTCTTTCTCTATCTCTCGCTCCCTCCCTCCCCCTCTCTCTCCCCTCTCCCCCCTCTCTCTCTCCCTCCCTCCCTCCCCTCTCCCCCTCTCTCTCCTCTCTCCTTCCCCTCTCTCCCTCTCTCCTCTCTCGCTCTCTCACCATTTCCACTGCCACTAGCCGTCTCTGCCACCGTGGCCAGTCCCCGGACAGCGAGGCAAGAGGAGGAGCGGGCGAGCATGCCTGTAACAACAACACGTTACAAACAAAGCAATTCCAACGAAGATCGCAGACAAGTCGTGTATAGTAGACTTGCAAATACGTTTCACGCTTCCACGAGACATTAGGTCAGGTTTGTTAGAGGAAAAATAGAGAACTATTGGTCAATATAATGTTTCTGACAAAACATGCTGATCGGAGTTCAAACGAAATATAATACTGCATGAATCGCATATCACTGCGAGAATAGCAATAACAATGCGAATATAACCACTTTCGCGCGCCGGCGGGCGATGAAAAGAAGATCAATATACCGGCACAAAATGTCTAGATGTGATAAGATCTCTCACAGTGAAATGAGACAGGTAATAGGTTGATCGCGACATCAGCAGCAGTCTGCACAGTTGCTACAACAAATCAGAGATATTCTCACTACAATTCGAGAGGCTAAAATTCGTGAAAATACAGCAGCCGATCAAGAACTTGCAGATTACCAGTGAACTCCCGGTGTTCAATGTGCACTGCGTAGTGAGAGCATGTGGCGGCTACGTTGTAGTGAGAGAGTGAGAGAATGTGCGATAGAGCACATGGTGAGAGGAGGGGTGAGAGAGGCGAGTGCACACGCGGGCAGATCAGGGTACATAGTACACCGATCAAGTGATGACACTACAGAGGTGGCCAGGCGAACGGCACTTTCGGCCCAATGATGTCAAAATGGACGCAAAGTAACTTTCTTGGGAATCCGTTACACTATCGAGATCACACGACATCGCAAGATCCAAAAGTGATCTATCCAACTGACTAGTCGGTTCAAGATGAAACTGTTTCCGTATCCCTATTTTATCACTCCTGAACTCTTCCTGTGGAGCGGCGAGGTTCGCATTTGCATATCCACGCGAGAGCCAAGCGAAAGAGTCAAATAGATTCTACACGGGTTTATCGGTTGTAAATCATCGTATTCTGTATTTCTGCTAAATACTGTCATCCAGAATGTGTCTATTGCACAGAGACACTGATTCCCTCGCTCGATATTCCCAGAGCTTCCTTTTCCGACAAATTAGCAACATCGATATTTCGGCGCCTCATGATCGAAGAGGGGAGAGAGAGAAAGAGTTCAGTAGCTCAACAGAGAAATGACTTCAAATAAATAAGATGATTCACACATGAAATGCCCGTGAATAAATGGCAATGGAAGTTCAGCTGCTGATTACTAGATGTTCTGATTATGATACCAGAATACCAGTAATGAGAATCCACGATGACAGTGTGTCTTTTGGCTAGCGGCTTACAACGTGTCAGGGTGAAGGGAGGTCGGGTCGCCAACCCATCGTGGCATCAAACCGATTGAAACATATTTGGTCGAAAACGAAAAAAAGTTACTGTATCGGAAGAAATACTTCCAGAAAAATCGAAATAACGCAACTTTTTTCCATTTGTTGTTTTCTCATATGCTTTTAACTTTTTGCATACAAGATGTAAATACGAATTCACGTTATCTATTTCGTGTTTTTTCTTCACGCGTCCACAATGAGAACACAATGAGAACCGTTCAGTGATCACAATCCAAAAATAAAAATGATGTCATCATCTCAACTGAGTGAGAATCAGTCATCTTGATTCTCGCAATCCCCTAGCCTCTTCTCACCTCGCCTCCCTCTCCCCCCCCCTCTCTGACCGGTCCCCGCCCCCTTCTCCTCTGTCTCGCTCTGTTTGCGCCTCCTCCCCCTCCCACCGATTACTGTCCGTAATCCGCCTGAGGCTATCTGGCGCGAGACAGCGGCCGGCGCCACGTCTCCGCCACGAGAAGCAGACACACGCCGGGCGAGACAGTGTGTCAATGTGGGAGGGTGCAGAGATGAGAGAGGCGAGTGCCTGGGAGAGTCTCACAGTTGGATCGTTTCGGTCGCATCATCGATTCACCGTGCAACGTACCATGTCGCCGGTGTAGGTAAGTCTGTTATCGCCCCCGGGGGCTTAGCACCTGATTGACGAGGTGACGTCAGGTCAGGTAGTAATCTCGACAATCAGGTGTTTAGTCAGCTGAGAGTACTTCCTTACCATATCTACGTTTGCACGTGATCGCACTACCCCCACTCACTATCAGCCTTATCAAAATTCGAGTTTTATCAAATCTGCCAGCTTTCTTAAAACCAAATAACAACACCCGGGCATGGCAAATATCTGTAGCGCCAGTCTGATCAATCCTTGATTTCTTGAGCTTGAGTCCCCAGAATTGTCAGCGTGTTCGCGTTATTGTAAAGCTGTTTCAGATTGCAAAATGCTGAAGAAGTACCCACAAATTCCGTTCGATCATGAGGCGCCGAAATACCGATGCTGCTGCCACGCTGTGCACGCAAAGGTCAGTTTCCACGGTCGTCGTCATACCACTCAATTCAAATTTACCATCAGCTAATTAAAAACCTCAAATTTATATGTTTCAGTCCGGCGCATACACGATCGCTTACTTTTCTGCGTTCATGATCATCTCGAATTTGTTACTCAAGGTAAGTATGAGAAACATAACGTTACAAATACAACTACCACTGAACCACTTCAGATAGCCGGTCTGACGGACACAGCGTGGAATTGGGAGCTCCTTTTTCTCGTTGTTGATTCTATCGCGGTAATGTCTCTGTTCTATGGACTGCGAAAAGAACACGCTGCATTTCTACAACCATTCGTCGTATTGAGTGTGAGTTCAGACATATGTTTCTACAGTGAGTCAATTCTACGGCGTTTGATATTGTTTTTCCCCAAAAGATATAATTGAACAATTCCCAATCGTGACACGTCCCGTGGTTTCATCATGCGTCCCTGCTACCTGCTATTATTGCTCAATCGCTTATCATGACTAAATTCATTCTGTTTACATCACTGGCCCCTTATCAATGTACTCTTCAACCGTTCTAGAAACTAGAAGTTACAGGCACAATGTATAATCGTGCCAAAATTAAATAAAACAATATTTTAATAATGTTCCACAATTCTAAACATACCAATACAACATTTCAGATCGTGACGATTCTATTTCTTCTCCTGCTGACAATCTTCTTTCTCTCAGCTGTTTTCCAACCCAGCAGTTCCTATGCCGGTGAAATGATCGAAATGGAATTGAAGGTAATACCCAAGATAGGTGTTTCGCAATAAACAAAATGCAAACATTTCAGGACAAAGCGCAGCAGTACGCCGAGCTGCTCAGCGTTCAGCAGAAATACGGTTAGTCTACCTCACAATGCTGTTCTAACAAGTCGCTTGCAGTGGTGCCGATGATATCGTCCATCTTCACGGTGTGCACGTTCATCGTCTGTGTGGTGCACTGCTGGTTCATGCACGTGGTGGTGCAGTGCGCGCGCTACCTCCGCGACCTCGAGCCCATCAAGGTGCGCCAGCCATCCGAGCACAGCACGCACATAACACGTCTTTAGGCGAGCATGCGACTCGGCTATATTGTCGACGACTTGGATAGCGAGGATGGCCAGCGCGCGCCGACCGAAAAGGTCTAGCTGCACTAACATGACGAATGTGGTGAACCGCCTGTCGATCTTGCTTATGTGCTTACACCCCTTGTGTCTTGTGTATCGTCACCGAGCAATAGTGCCCATTTCCCCTCGCTGAAGCCACGTTCAGCAGTGTCCGTGAAACGGTGTGTATGTGTGTTTGTCCGTCCGTATGTATTGTTCGTAAACGTGTAAATAGTTACATGCAAAGCATAAATGTTTCTTCGAATGATTATAGCAACTCGTATTCGCGAAAATGTACAAAACGTAAGAAAGTAAAGTCACACGTGATGCGTGATAAGATCACGACCACTCGATCACTCGATCTTCGGTCGTTTTTGGGCGCTTGTTGGTGTCAACATAATATAGACTCGCAGAGCAAACTTCGCAGTCAAGTAAATCACAGCGAGTAAACTCAAAGAAAAGACAGAAACTATCGGAATTAAAATGTCAAGCATGTAGTATCGAACAACGCTGAGCTCAGAGACAGGATTTCTCAGATGTTTCGTGAGGTTATGCGTCGCCGCGTATTCGACGTGTTTCACAAGCACGTCCTCGGGTGAGAACGGTTTGCTTTGGAGAAGACGCGACAGTTCGCGAGCAGCCTGTGAATACTCCGGCTTGAGAACTTCCTTCAACTCGTTCACGATCCGTTCAGCTGTCACCATAGTCTTGTCGATCGTGCGAGCGACTCCCTTTGCTTCCAGCATTTTCGAGTTGCGCAGCTGGTCAGCGAATAGTGGAACCTGTGAGAAAACGGTGTCCAAACTAACTCAAATAGAAACTCACCACCAGTGACGGTTTTCCCGCAAATACCGACTCGAATACACCACCCATACCACCGTGTTGAATAAACGCGAGGGTACGCCGATCATCTAGAGTACAGATGTTCAGAAGTCATCGCTATTAACAGTATACTCTTACTTAATGCATCCACTTGCGGAATCCACTTCTCCATCACCACGTTAGTCGCGTTGGTAGCAAACGCGAAATCATCAGACTCGTATTTCCAGATGAACGTTATATCAGGGAATTGACTGTAATCATTCCGTTTGATCGTAATATGAAAGGACAATAATCCTCACTCGAACGCTTTCAAGAACGAGCGCTTCACGTCAATCGGCATATCCACCGATCGAGCCATGGTTCCGAAAGACATCAACACCACACCGCGCTCGGACGAACGGTAGATGTCGACAAAGCGCTGAAGAACATTGAAATAGACTACGCATATGTTGACTCACTCCAGTCAGCGGCTTGGGCTTCACCCTTCCCAGTCCTCCAATGTAGTGCCATTGGGACGAGGTGGGACGCGAAAAGTCCAGCACCTCGTCGTTGTTCACAAACAAATGAGCGAAATTTTTCTTGACCACAGTCAGCGCCTGCATGGATATTATAGATTCACCTATAAGAACACCAACAAACATTGAGAGGTCCACCGGGCGCAGCGTCGTCTCCCAGATGCTTGATAGCAATCTGTTCGATTTTCTTTAAAACCAGAGCCTCCACAAGGATCTTTTGGAACTCGATCTTGACGAAGTTGAAGAAGCGCTCCACAAAACTCATGTGTGAGGTGTAATCACACTGATTTCCTAAAACAGACGATTGGATATTTCATATTGATCACTCTTACCAGGCACATAGGATGGGTTAGTGGAAATGCCGAAAAGATCGGTGACAAGCTCCATGGGATTGGTAGTCAACACGCCGACGAACCTTGGATATCCATTAGTTGATTGCTACATGATTCGTCCTCACTTCTCGACACCCGCCGACCGGACGATGGGTTCGTAGATAAAGGCGATCTCGGTAATAGCAATGTCAAAGTTCTGCTCGCGGATCCATTTCGGAAACGCCTTGTCACGATAGAGCATCTCACTGAAGGCTATCGCTGGATCGACAATCGACGAAACGATCTGAACAAAGAAACACATTGTGACTACTCAAACCCTCAACAAAATACCTCATAATCCGAAACAAATCCACGCTTCCAGAAATTGTCCTGTTGCTTTTTGAAGTCTGCAGACACTTGCATTAAGATGTTTTCATTTTAAATCTTACCCAGTCTGATTCCACTCTCCACATTGATTTGTTTCGCTTTTTTCGTCATCGCGTCCTTCACTCCGGTGTGGAGGTTGTGTGAATAGACTGTCTGGAACATGGAAAAATAACCGGACAGACATAAATAAACTAACCACGTCGTGTCCAGCGTCGCTCAGAAGATCGGCCACTTTTGCCAAGAAGGACACATGTGAAGTGCCGAACTTCGGCGATAATACGAGGATCTTCAGTGAAGACACAACCACCGCGGACGATAATAACAATATCCACAGTTGCATAATGAATAACGAACAGAAAACAGTAAACCGCGAAGCCTTAAAAGCTAGGGCCAGTCAATGATACAAACTGTGTTCAGGTGTCGGTGATAAATGGTTATAAGATGATAAGCAGTCAACATATTCAAGTGCATGGTCTGCCTCAATACACGTGCGTCACGTCTTTATCAAGTAAACTGTCGTACTTGGAATGAAAGCATAACGCAAAACGAATGAGCAATCTCCAGGTTCAAAATCCTGTTGACAGTTGAGTCATAATATTTTGAACCGATTCTTTGTCGATTTGTTATTAAAAAAATAATTAAAAAGTGAAAAGAGAAAGAGAGAAAGATATATGTGTTGAACATGGTATCGACTCCTGTCATCAGACGAGGAACACCGTCCGAGCGTCCGACAGAGACATTATGGAGTTATCATCAGTGATGGGATTGCCAGACAGTTTCGGAATAAGTGTACATTATGCAAAACTCATTGCATACCTGCCAGTTCTGTAGCTGCCTCGAACGCGCCTCCGCCACGGAGAAGCATGGCTGAAAATTAAAATAACATTTTGAAAAAAACAAGTTTCGAAATATACGTGCAAGGTGCCTCAACCCATTCAACCAATACACACTCAATATTGAAAGAAACATATAATTTATCGAGTCACAAATCTCTCATCTCGCAAAAACAATACCATCATACAATCTCATACCAGTATAGGAAAAGGGTCACACACACAGAAACATTCCCACAACGCGATTATGGCTTATACAGACAAAGTATAAAAAATCGATAGAATCGACGTGGTCGACAATAAATACTACTGTGAAACTACTCACAATAAAACTCTGATATAAGAAACATACACAACGCCCAGATAAATAAGCAATATTACAGAAGTGAGACAGAGTTTGTCTGGTAGATCATGGTAGATCAGTAGACGGGCTTATACTTCTTGATCTCGACCATGAGGTGGTGTATGTTCACCATATCCGCTCGAGCCGGATGCTCACGAAACACCTGTAAACAGATGATAAATCGAAACCAGTCAGTCGATAACGCATACCCACCTCGTGGGATGCAATCTTAGCGAATCGCTGGTAGTACTGGACTAGTTGCGAAAAGGCAGCCTGAAAAGGAAAACACATCATTCCGTCTGTAGAGGGGTCGAAGAAAACACATTCTGGTATGCCGGTGCAATGCTTTCATTTGATTCGTTTTGAGCATAACACGTGTGACTAGATTCTAGCATTTCTTCCGGACCACAAAACAATCATAATCTGGACGATGACGACCATACCAAGCCACAATCTCCGCCACTATCAGTATGAGCTATCGTCTTACAGGAGACACAACACACAATCAATGATTAAGGGGACAGATTTTCAAGTCACGCAGAGGATTAGCTAAAACTGATAAATTCACATTCATCTTTTTCACCTTACTCAAAAAATACGTTTCGTGTCAAGACCAACTACCAAAACCACGCTTTTCTTCAATGCTTTCAAGGTGTTTCTCCTCAATCACAACAACTGCAATCCACTTCACCGAGATGCCTACGAGACAAACTGACAAACGCTTTGTCCCGTAAAATAGTGAACGCGTGTCAACCTTCCAACCATGTCACACATATTCCACTTCTACGACCACTGCCCCTCCTCCCTTCAGCCTGCACCCCCCCCCATACCTGCAGTATGGCGGTGCCGTTCTTGAAGTTGGTGAACGATTTGACAATCTCCCCGTTCACACTGTCCAGCGCACGCTTCCACTCCGCGTTGAAGGCGCGCACCACAGCAGTCAGACGGTCTGCAATCCACATCTCTCTCTCTCTCTCTCTCTCTCTCTCCAAAATATCATTATAGCATGTACTCAAGCGCTGTCAAGAAGATACAAGTGCAGTGCTAAAAAACACAAATTCCTTATCTGTCAAACAACTCATTTAAAATACGCAACACACCAAATGAAAAACTACTCATTGCGCTAATCTGTAATTAAAAGTGGCACATGCTACCTAAAATCAATAAAACCGTTCCGTAACAAGTAACAAAACCACTCACTCATTCACCAATTAGTGTGCAAGAGCGCAAGCAGAACACTGAGAATATATCCAAACTTCCGACTGACCGTTGTACCTGACCAGCAGGTGGGTGTGCTGTTGCTGCACCAGCGGCTCGCACTCCGACACGAACGAGATGAGCTGCTGGAATAGAGAAACCTCCACTCTTCACCTTCCATTTCCTCTTTTCACCCCTCCCTTCCCGACGTCTACAATAGTTCAGTGTGCCTGATCCAGAAATAAGATGACTAGCCTGCTCATCTTGTCCTCTTCGTCGTTTGTACAGTGCCACCCTCTCTCCCTGCCAGTCACCACAGTAACACATGCATTTCACCAACACCTCATGCCCTCTTCTCACTGTGTGCTCCCCACATCCCCCCACCTGGAAGTGTGGTGCCAGCGTGCACTCGACGTATTCGCCGATCGCTCTCTGCGCCAGCTCGTGTATGATCGCGTGGATGCGCGAGTCCTGCGCCACGCGCTCCTAGAAAACAACGGGTTGCCTAGAATTAATAGTTTCGCGTTTTGCTATAAATGTCAATATTATGTCGATATTGCGCCACGCGCTCCTAGAAAGAGGTGGGGAATGCAACGGAGCCTCGAGGCATTGATGTCAACCAATCAATCATTTATCCAGAATCGCTATATCCTGACTATACAACAAGTGCATACGGTACACCACAAGGGCTAAGCGCTGGGAGAAACACAGTTTAGCAACGGGGATGGTAGGGTCGAAGGTCGAAAGTCGATATTAGATCGATATTCAGTCGATAATCATTCGATTTCCTTTCCATATTCCATTAGAATTAGATACCATTATAGACGATAGTGGGGCTCCGGATCTTCCTTTCTTTCCATTATAATCCACAATAGTAACTCCGCTAGGAAGACAGCGTTCTCATGAGCTATTCCCCGCCTTGCTCAAGGGTACTGGGGGAAGATCATTTCGACCCGACCGCGCGATGCGAGAGAGGAAGAAAATTGATGTGTTTCTCATAATTGCAATGTGCAATCTCATTGATGGTTGATAGCAATCTGATAGTAGTCATTGATAGTAATCTCATTGATCTCATTGATAGTTTTGCTATAAATATCAATATTATGTTTATAAGCGTACACCAACGAATCGAGTAAAAAAAACCCAAAAGAGAGTTTTACTTCATCAAATACGTATCACTTACAATTCGAATACACTATCGAAACTCAACTCAATGTAGGTACGTTTTTTCCACAAACACTATAATATTATTCTGGGAGATAGTTCGCCAGATTACGGTAGAAAATCGATCTACTCTCTAGTCGCATTCGATCTACCTTCTAGTCGTAAGGAGACCCAAGTGCGCGCTTTCAAACGATAATATCGATCAAAGAAGCCGGCATGCGAATCAAAGAGGCCGCGCGACACTCGACCATTTGCCCGCGCTGTCTGGCCTCTCTCGCTCGAAACTGAGTTTCGCCAACTGACCCCGGCTGGCAATAACAGAAACTATCCACCAGGCGGCGACTATAGATAAGCCAACTCCACGATCCGCATACTCACATCGAGCGTGTGTCAGCATTGCAGTCAAACACCACGAGTCACAACAATGCTCGTCCAGCTCACTCTCACTCGATTCCCAATAACTCTTGCCCCCCCCCCCCCCCGACCAACATCGAGTATGCCCAGTACGAGGTCGTAGTTGTTGATGAGGAAGACGAGCTTGTCCCGCCGGCCGGACAACTGCCCCGCCATCCTGTAACAATATGCAAATGAAGCGTGTGCGCCCCACACAATCCAAATATGTTTCTCATTATAACGCCATCCTGCTACCATGCTATGCTACTATGAAGGTTATTCCGAAGAAACATTTGATTTTGATGAATGCGGGAAGCGGGAATGGACATCATACTTCATACATGCCAAATACGTTTCTCATATCAGCAAAACCCAATTCATAGTCGACGTTTGCAATACGCAGTTCTTTAGAGTCAGTAAAAAGATACTTCCACAAAGAGAATGTATATAATTAGGTAACAATCCAACAATCCAACCGTCTCACCTTCCCAGCAACTGCTCCACCGCGTCTTCTTGCGACTCCAGCACGGCGGAGAGCTTCGGACCGACCTGGAAGGAGATCTCTCTCTCTCTCTCCTACTCTCTCTATCTCCCCTCTCTCTCCTCCCCCACTCACCTCCCTTCTTCTATCCCTCTCTCCTCTCTATCTCCCCTCTCTCTCCCTCTGTCTCTATATACCTATCCTCTCTATCTCCCCCTCTCTCTATCTCCCCCTCTCTCTCCCTTCTCTCATTCCGTCTCATTCCTTCTCATTCTCTCATTCTCTCTCTCCCCTCACCCCACTCACCTCCCTTCCACATGCCTCTGTGACGACGAGGAAAGCGCATGTGAGTTCTGCGTAGCGACGCACAATCTGCAAAACAAAATGGCAATGATAGAAAATATTCCAAATATGTTTCAGTAATAAGCAAAAACTTGTGATGTCAACAGTTTTCCAATAATTCCAACATGTCGCATCTAATCGTATGGTTCGAATCAGCATGAAAAACTCGAAAAAGAGTGAACACACAACCGTGAGCAAATCAAATCACGGAATGAGTCCGTTTCACACATAAACGAAAATAACTAATAATACTATTTTAAAACTGACTTTTGAAAATGACCACACCAATATGAACCCACATAATGCGGTCGGGTGTCCACTGGCGGCTGCATCTTACGAACGTCCAGAGCGTTCACACTGAGAACAAGCTATCTCTCTCTCTCTCTCTCTCTCTCTCTCTCTCCCTCTCTCCCTCCCTCCCTCCCTCCCTCCCACTCCGCACCTCTCATTATGCGCCCTCATCAGCTGATCGAACCTCGTCCACAGCTGGTTCGACACCGTCTCCCAGTAGCTGCAAAACAATTGTGTGAGCAAAAATGCAAAAAAAAGTTTCTAACAATAATCACAAAGATGAGAACATTTCCAGTTTTAATGCTTCGATATCTGAAACCTGACTATACTCTGCGCCAGAGCGATAGTTTTCGATCTACTTCGCTTGCAGTTCGAAATACGGTGCCATAACCGTCTGCCTCTCTTGTTTTGCGCGCTATTGCCGAGAGCTGACTCCCAGTCTCACTCTGATCTACCCCATCGCGCGCAACTTATTGCGAGCATAGAACTTTATTTAAAAAGCCCCCTTTTCAAACCCCTTGTTATTTAAAATCGCATCTTTCCTACTTCTGTGAAAACCACATAAATTATCATCAAATAAGTTTCATCAAAGCATCACATACATCGGAAACGGATCCACATCAATGTATTTCATGTTTCATGTGTAAACATTTAAAACCCAACCTCACTCACCCTCTCTCCCCTCCTCCCCATCTCTCCCTCCCTCCCTCTCTCCTCCCTCTCTCCCTCCCTCTTTCTCTCTCCCTCCCCCCCTCACCCGCTCATGCCGGGCACTCCTCTCTCCGTGAGCAGCGCGTGGAACCTGTCGCACAAGCAGATGCACAGGTGCAGCGAGATCGCGTCCCAGTTCACAGCGATCTGCAAGTAGACAAGCGATTATCGATCAGAATCATTGTCAAAAGCAAATTGCACTCGATACGAGTTCACTACAAGTAGATTACCGAATATCAATCGAGTCACTTTCTTAAATTTGGAGAGTAATTTACTCACTGCAAGAGTAAATTACTTGATTCGCAAGCATAATCAATACCAAGAAGCTGCCAATTACACTCGATACGAGCTCTCATCACAAAAACATTACGTGAAACTTAATACGAGTGGTTTCAGCAAACTGATGCACTATTGTGACAGATACATAGACAATCCGATCTCTCTCTCCGTCGCTCCCTCTCTCTCTCTCTCTCTCTCTCTGTCTCTGTCTCTCTCTCTCTGTCTCTCTCTCTCCCACTCCCACCTTCTCCTCCAGGGCTCGCAGTAGATGCGCCACCGCCCGACCCATCACCTGTAACATACCTAGTCACAGAGAGACAATACGTTTCACAGAAACGGAAAAACATTCAAGAGCACGCTTCAATTCTATCGAGAAAAAGAGAGAGAAATGTAATTTAGCCAGCGTCGTAAGAGAAATGATACGTTTCACATAAACAACAAAAGTCTGCCAAATATACCCACATAAATTGTAATCACTCTAGCATATCAATCAATAATTCCATACCGCCTCACCTTTGTGTGCAGATCGACAGCCGTCTGTCCGCTGACCATGAAGAAGTCGGTGAGGAAGAGGAACTCATGGGAGCAGTGGTCAACGAAAGCAAAGTGGATCGAGCGGAAGAGCTGCTCGAATTGGAACTAAAACAACATGGTTTCCTCCTACGCTGCTGTCATTAAACCTAGATGAAGAATCACTCCATGGTATAGTTGTTAGAAACTTGAGATAGAAGAACCGATCAGAGAAGTGATATTGTGGCAACAGCGCAAAATTCCCCTGAGCCCCGCCCACCTTGACCCCGCCCTCCTGTGCTGCGTGGGGGACGATAAGAGGGGCGAGGAAGTCGTTGACGAGCAACTGCTGTCGGGTGCCCAGAGAGAACACGGTGGCGCGGTTGCGAACCTAAACGATATATATATATATATATATATATATATATATATATATATATATATATATATATATATATATATATATATATATATATATATATATATATATATATATATATATATATATATATATATATATATATATATATACTTTATTATACATAATACTGACATACTATAATCTAATAGAATATCTAGAAAAGAAACTGTAACCAAATTGTTCACCACAAACCTTTCTTGTCATCTAGTGAAACGTACTTTACCAAATCATTCTGTTGTTAAAGAAGAAATTGATCCCGACATCATCACAAGACTATTGTTCGCAACACAAAACGGTTGCGAACCTCAAACAGACAGACTTTATATAATAGAATAGAATATTTAGGATCATCAAGAAGGAACAATCGAATTGTTCACCACATATCTTCCTTTTTATTTTAATATCAAGTGAAACGTATTTTACCTAAACATTTTCTTAAGAAGATCCCAACATCATCATAAGACTATTGTTCGCAACACAAAACGGTTGCGAACCTCAAACAGACGTGTATCTAAATTGTTCACCACCAATCTTCCAAGTCTTCTATATATCCTGTAAAACGTATTTTACCTCTTTAAAAAGTTGTAGGAAACAATGAACCAAGCATTGTTCAAAAAACACATAATGTACATAAACAGAAAGAGTGAAATCTAGATGTATCATATCTAAACTGCAGAGGAAAAAGTCTGTTCACTCTCTCTCTCCCTCTCTCTCTCTCTCTCTCTCTCTCTCGCCCCCCCCCCCCCCACCTGTGGTTTTGCCCCGAACAGACTGCCCATCGAGTACCCGCTCGTCTTCACCGTGTCCTCCACACCCAGCAGGTCGTCCTTCGAAGCGCAGTCAGACATCTGGCAAGCAGATCGATCAGACAAACGCGATCGAGCTAATTGGAGATGAATGAAAGCAAGACGAATATGATCAGCAAATTGGAAATCAGAAATAAAAAAAGAGTTCAATCAAAACCAAAATTACAGAGATAAATGCTAATAAAAAAGAGAGAGTCATATGTCTCAACTTTCCAGCAAATAGTGGTCAAAATAGATTACTGCAATAGTTAGTTCACCTAACACACTATGTAAAGTCCGGTTCTCGCTGCAAATCAGACGGAATATCTTTCAGCCCGCCTATTTGCCCGCATCGCAGCCATGGCGCATAGTCGGGGCGATACACGCAGTAGTTGAACACACTCACCATGAGCTTGAACAGCCGGGTGGTGTAGACTTTGAAGTAGGAGAAGAACATCTTGCTGATCGTGTCCACGTACTCCTCCTGGATCTGCAATAAAAAGATAGATAGAATGAAAGTGTAAATCTGATAGTAGCACATTCGACAACAAATATGTTTCAGGTGCACAATTAATCGAATAATAAATTTCAAAAACAATAACAAAGACAAACAAATCATGAAAATGAACCCACCTCACGCGCGATATTTCGGTCGTTCGCCAGCAGAAACTCGTAGAAGAATCTACAAGCAACAATATTTTGAAATCATCCCCTCTCTCTCTCTCTCTCTCTCTCTCTCTCCTCACCTGTTCTTGAGTAGCTGATGTTGAGGCACCTGATAGTTGGAGAGCGGCTTTCGGAACTGGTAGATCTTGCCCAGGGTCCACTCACGGATCTTCTCAATCGCCTAAAAAGGAGAAAAAATGATAGAACATAGTTGGTTTGGGTTACGGCAGTAGAATAAATTGACCTTTTTGCAATAAAGGGTTACAATAGAAGTAATTTGACCTTCTTGCAATAAAGGGTTAAGGTAGGAGAACAACTCTAACCTTGTACTTGAGTCCCTCCAGAATCGATTGCACATCGTAGACGCTCTTAGCCTCCTTGAACTCTTGCGCCTAAAAGATTGCTATGTCATGAACAATTTATGTTTCACTCTTGAAATACATAAACGACCAACATAAAATGGGCAATTTCAGTTGAGCGTAGCGCGTTACAATAATAACAATTAATCGTTTGCAAAATCTTATAGACAGATTGGCAGTTTGTAGGCGGTCTAAACTGCCAATTCGAAAAAAAGACAGAGACATGAAGATCCCACCTTGACAAAGTGGAGCTTGTGTTGTAGTTCGTGGAGCTGCTCGAGAAACGCGCGGTCAGACACGTCAGCTTCGACTATCGTCCTGGAAGGAGTTCACTTAATGACTGGGTGAAATGTACGATCAAAAAAGAGTAGAAACTGAAAAATTCTGGAATGCTAGAAATTACTGGGAAGAAGAGCTTTTTTCGATTAGTGAAAGTTCCATGAATGTATCCATGAATGTACATAAAATATGGGCTCGAAAAAAAGTATGATTTACAGAAGCCCAGATCAAAAAAGAGAGTGAAAAGTGAAAATTTAAAAAAAAAACTATGTTCACATTAATGGAAGTTTCATGAATGTACATAACATATGGGCGTGAAGCGTATGATTTACAGATAACATTAACATGTAGAAACTTATATACTATGAGGAACTATAGAAACTAAAGTAGAAACTAAAAATAGAATTATAGAATAGTGGAAACCGACTTGATCATGGGTTGGGAGACGACGATGTCGTCGACAAACTGAGATAGCTCGCCACGCACCGACTGACGGTTGGCGAGTTCTTGAGAGATGGAGACAGACTGGGCCTGCAAGGGATGGGTGAGGGAGGGAGAGGAGGGAGAGAGAGGGAGAGTGAGGTTGGGTTTCGAGTGTTTACACATGAAATACATTGATGTGGATCCGTTTCCGATGTATGTGATGATTTGATGAAACTTATTTTGATGAGAGAGAGAGATGAAGAGAGAGGAGGGGTGAGGGAAGAGGGGATGAGAGCAAAAAAAAGGAGGGAGCAGAAATAGAGAAGAGAATGAAAGAGGGGGGGGGGCAGAGACAAGAGAGAAGAGAGCAAGGAGCAGGGAGTGGAAAATGAGAGCAAGCAGCAACAATGGAGCAGAGCACAGAATGCGAACGAGATAGATACCGTACCTGCAGCGTCTTCATGTCCTCGCTGATCGAGCCGAGATCCGTCTGAAAGCCGATCAGCATCTTCTCCAGACGCTGAAAAGGAGGCGTTGACAAACAAACAACAAACAACAAACAATTCCCCACCTCGAAGACCGAGTCGCACTCGTGTATCTGCGTGTGCAGGTCGGTGAGCTTGTCGGCGTTGCCGATGCAGTCCCGCACCGCCGATAGGTGCGCCTCCGCCAGCTTCTCCTTGATCTTACCTGCAAAGATGAGGTCCTTAAGTATCAGAACATGGTGGAACATTTTTAGTAGGAGTTGCCTGAACTGTGTCCACTGACCCGAGAACTCGTTGATGTTGCCTCCCGCGGAGAGGGCCTCGCGGACGACCGAGCCGTCGGCCTGCTCCAACTGCAGCAGGCACTCCTCCATCGTGCGCGCCCGCCCGTCCCTAGACGCCGACGCGTCCGACATAGGTAGACTGCAAGGATTGAAGGTGTTCAGATAGATCAGCAACTACGACTATGAAAAGTGTGTGATGTGCGCCGTGACAGATCACAAAACAAAGTGCTTTATATGACTGGCTGAATTCAGAGTGAAAGGCGAATACCATATTAGTTTAGAACGTTATAAAAAACAAACAAAAAATAAAACAAAAATATCGATCAGCTGGCAGCAGTGACGTCGGAGAACGAAACGCGTCAATACGAAAATGGGCGCAAGTTACATTGTTCGCGCACGATGTATTGAGTCGTTTTTGCACTTTTTTGTTTGTTTTGTATTTTATGTTGTTTTTATTATTGTTGTTTCGATCGTAACATAGTAATAATTGTCCGCAATTACAGGTATGTCCAGCGGCGAGCCCGAGAAGCCGGTGGTGAACAAAATCACCGACGCTACCGACAAGGTCAGTTCCGCTGTTGTTTTGTATTGTTATTGTTGCTGTTTACGTTTTCTTTTTGTTTGAATATTGTTGACGTCTATTTTCAGGTGACGGGCCTGTTCTCGCAGTGGTGGTCGCTCACCACCGCCGACACCAAACCCAAGGTCAACCCCCAGAACCTCGTCACCGTCGATCAAGTGAGCGGGTTTTTATTTTAATATACATTCATTATAAACATTCTAATTCTGATTTCGTCTAGCTGCCGCTGTACGCGGAGGACTCGACTCCCATCCAGTACGTGTTTGTGGAGGAGACGCCGCTGCCGCTGCAGAGGGAGTTCGCCTGCATCCGCAAGAGCACTCTCAGGGAGTTCGAGCGTGTCAAGGTGAGCTTCATTCAATTATACATTGAAACATGAAACGAAATAGTAGAACACATGGCAAGATACATCGGCTAGGCGAATCAATAGAGACACCGGGAATTTTTGAGAGGAAGAGTGGAACATTGCGTAAATGATAACATGATTACCTCACAGGCCCAGTTCGCCTTTGTCGACTCCGGCGTCAACAAGATCAAGAGCACCGCCAACAGTGAGTATTATCATTTTCACTGTTGTAAATATGTTTCTTCATTTCAATACTTCGAGATTATTGTTTAGTGTCCAATAGGCTCTCAGGATGTGTTAGAACAAACAAAAACAAACAATTTGTTTACATGATGTCGTTTTTCAGCTGTGAACCGGTACGTGCAGGATGAGTGGACGGTGCTGCCCAAGGCGGCCGCCATCACCGTCGGCGGCATGGCCGGATTCGTCATCGGACTCAAGCGGTGAGGATGATTTTATAATCATTTATTTATTTTCCGTGATTAGGCCGTGACTTCTGATTCGATTATCTCAATCACACATTGCCGCATCCGTAAATGCTGTGAAACCTAGATGTTATAGTGTGCGTTAACATGCACAGTTTTCGTAACTACTGTGAAACAGTGAAACATGGTATAGTGTAGCTGTGTAGCTATGGCTCTCTCCAGCAATAATGTGGCTAGTGTGACTATGATTCCCTCGCAGCGGCTCGTTGGACCGCATGCTGTCTACCGGCACGGCAAAGCGCAATAACGCAACATTTTAAGATATGGATTGATTGCACTTTACTGCGCTTTAAAAGTGAAAAAAAACGCGACTGTTATCTATAAACATGCCTTTATTGTTGCATAACATGATTGCCTTGCAGCGGCTCGTTGGGTCGTATGCTCTCCACCGGCACGGGTCTGTTCACGATGGCCGCGTTCTGCTACCCGCACGAGACTGTCGACGTGGTGCGCACTGGAGTCGCCCACTCGGAGCAGGCATGGCACAACTTCACCGCCTGTGAGTGGGGGAAGTCCTGTGAGTGTAGCCGTATACGGAGATTGGTTGTTTTCGAGGATGTGTCAGACGCTGATTCAGTGTGGGACTGTGTAGGGAAAGAAAGGGAATGATTGGAGAAGTAGTTGCTTTTCTTTACACGATGACGAATGGAAGTGATAGAGAATGTGAGGAAATGGAGCAGGAGCAGTGAGGAGAATTCGATTTCAGCGCCCGAGCCGCCCAGCAAGTAGCCGCACTCCGACCAAGCTAGCCGAATAGTCACCACCGCCACGCCTCCCCTCGAATCCTCCCCCCGTGTTATGGGATACGGTAGATTGTCAGTAATCTACGGTATTCTATTAGGTTTGTAGTACAGAATTATTGCTCTGCGAGTGTATATAAAGTGTATGGGTAATGTCGAGAGGAATCATTTTGGGGAGAGAAGGACAAGAAAGAAGTAAAAAAGAAAAGAAAGAGAGTGAGCGGAATTTGCATATGAAACAACGAAACTAGTGTGGGACGCAGGTGCGGTACGGTAACCTATTGAAGAAACGAATTCGAAAAGAATTACCAAATTGTGGATAGATGAATTGCAGAATTGCAGAGAAGGGGCACTCGTTCTGTATCTAATGCTGATCAATGTTCTCATCTCAATTCACTAAGATTTTTTATTACCATTTCATGTAACTATAGTAACGAAATCGATATAATCTTGATTTTCATTGACAAGAAAGCGATTTTGAGTACTCATTTATTCGACACACAAACGGACGTTCAAGGGTTGTACTCGATGGGGAGGTTCTTGCGGCGGACCATTCCGTCGCCCTGGAACCACTCGCGGCGGAAGGTCTTGGCGGCGCCATCGGGGGTGTTGGTCCACTCGATGGTGATGCGGTCGTTGTTGGTGTCCTCCTGACCGTACTGGAACGCGTCGCAAGAAACGGCCATCAGCACAGCCTCCTTGGGGTCGAGCACTCCGCACGGCGGGTCGACGCCGAGGCGCTTCATGTTGGTGGTCTTAATGGCCCATCCGATGCGGCGACCTCCAGTGTTGGTGATCTGAAAAGACCAATCATTCAATGATCGAACGATATCCGATCGATAATCACGCACCTTGATGTGGTAGGTGTGCTTGTCATCGTAGGGTGCGTTGAAGACGATCTTGGTACCCGGCTGGGTGTTGATATCTCCGGGAGCGACGGACTGAGCCATGGCGAATGGATGCCGGCAGCCCGCCGCGCCCGCCTTTTATTCGCCCCTCCAGACATGCTAATTGGCGCGTGGCGCGAATTAGCCACGGGACTGACTAATTTCAACAGTCCTGAGTGGGTAGGCAAATGAGATTGATTTGCATATGGATTCAGTATTCCACAGTCTTTTTGACTTTTTTTAGCGTCAATACACACCGCAATCTATAGTGGGCCCGCAAATCAGTTCCACTCTTTTCACGAGAGACATTAGGGTGGTTAGACAACGATCAGAACCCTTTAGATGATGTTTTCAATTTGACAAAATTTTGCGTGGGTACCCAGGATCGAACCCGCTGACCACTGCTTGCTAAGCGAGAGCGTTACCAATACGCCATGTGATCAGTGAAGTGGTCTGTGGAGTAGAGATATGAACGGCACCACAATCTGCTGTGCATTTCGTTCAGTATACTGTATGTTCAAAATCCACGATAATGTTTTCACCGAAAAATCCTGAGCTAAGTGCGCTTATTATATACATAGCAAAACAAGAGTACGACCATAGATCAGATCCCGTTGTAATGATAGTGAGGGAGACGGATATCATGGTCACTGGTGTCACTTTACGAGTTTGAGTAAACACTTTACAGCCCTCGTTTACTGTTATTACCAGTAATGAGGGGCGTGTCGCTACGACCTTTGGGATTGCGCGACCCCGCACTCTCACAAGTATTCTGTTGAATTTTTTGACCAAACACGGTTCGGATAGTTGCACAGTGGACAGTGGCGCTCGCACTGACCGCTCCGCAAGCACGCGACGCGCCAGCTCCACTGCGAATTACCAGCAAGCGTTAGAGCGCGATAATTCCTTCACTGAAATCGCTATGCGCCCATTCACTCGCAAAGCGGCTTGTGCGCGCGCCGCTCTCTCTGTGGGTGCGCTGTGCAACTATCCGGGCTGTGCCAAAAAATTGACCAAATTTTTCGCGCTCGATCTGTTCTGTAGCCAATGAGCGCCGTAGAATGGAGTTCTCGAACATTCACAAGTGCATTTGAATCGGTTCATTTGTCATACTTCTGTTTTCGCATCAGCTCCGCCCATCGATTGTTGCAGCGGTCGGTGACCGCTGGGCTGTTCGGAAGTGCCGTTCTTTTCTCTCGCGCCGCCACCCGCGCATTGATTGCTTATCAGTGATATCGCGCTCCGTATGCCGTTTTGCAAGATGTTCTTTTCTCCCCGCCGCCCCCCCCCCCCCGCCCCCTGCTTTTTCGATGAATATCAACCACGTGTGGCGGTCAAGTGTCGTTGTTACACTCTCATTATTCCAGTTTGGACGTTTTGGAAAGGAGAGAGAGAGACTCCTGCTGATATGATCAGTTCTGTGTTTCCGTTTTCTCTCGTCCTTTTCGCGTTTCTCTCATATATCATATGTGCTCTCGAGTTCGGTTCACTTATCAATAACCAATCAATAGTCAGATGGCGTGCACCGGCGAGGCGTGTGAGTCGTTCTACGCCAAGATGGCCGCCGAGGCGGGAGTCGAGGTACGGTAGATAGAGTACCGTATCCCAAACAATCGTTGCAGGACCTGACTGACATGAGGCTGGCGGAGCACATGAGCGAGGCGTGCGCTCTGAAGGGAGTCCGGGACCAGTTCGCCTATCCCAAGATGGGACAGCTGCCGACCGGTGGGGGGATTTTCTCTCTCTCTCTCTCTCTCACTCTCTCTCCCTCTCCCTCTCCCTCTCCCTCTCCCTCCCTCCCTCGCTCTCTCTCTCTCTCTCTCTCTCTCTCTCGTTCTCTATCTCCCACGCTCTCTCCCTCTCTCTCCCTCTCATCCTCTCTCTGTTTCAGCGGACCTCTCTCTTGTGAACCCCGAAGATGACTCGATCTATCTGTGCGGCAACAGCCTCGGTCTCATGCCAAAGGCCACACCCAAGGTGTTCGAGGAACAGTTCAAGAAATGGGGAGAGCAGTGAGTGGGGGGGGGGGGAGAGGGAGGGAGAGAGGGAAAGAGAGAGAGAGAGAGAGAGAGAGAGTCCACCTCCTCCTTGCAGGGGAGTGTTCGGCCACACGCATGACCCTGTCCCATGGGCCCATGGAGATGAGGTCGCCCTCGAAGGTGGGTTGTTTTCTGACCTGTGACTTCCGAGCAGTATTTGATTCGTGCTTGTCATACATGTTATCGTTCACTGTTCAGCGTTCCATGTATTAATGCCGCGTATGTTTTGTGTGTCTTCTACTAGCGGTGTTACCTGCGTTTTCTAGTGTTTGACATGTGTTCTTTAAAGTAGAGGTCAGACTCAACTTTTGCTGGCAAAAGGCCATCAGAAAGATCTCAGAACGGCCGCGCACCCTCAGAAAGATCCTCAGAAAGATCTCATCAGAACGCACCCCCACCCCCCCCCCCCCCCCCCCTCAGAAAGATTCTCAGAAAGTGGCTTTTTTGTATTATAAAGCGATTTTTGATACATAATCGAGTCTGACCTCGCCTTCAGGAGTTGCTCGCCTGGTTGGAGCGAAGCCGGAGGAGACTGCTCTCATGAACGGACTCACAGTCAATATCCACATTCTTCTGGTGGGTTGGGAGAGAGAGGGAGAGAGGGAGATAGAGAGAGAAAGAGAAAGAGAGAGATACTCTTGCAGGCTGCTTTCTACCAGCCGACCGACGCGCGTCACAAGATCCTCATCGAGAACAAAGTGGGCATTTATTGATTAATAATTATTTGTCTGCTAAAAACACTGGACAAATTGAATCTTCCGCTCCGCGGTTCCATTGTATTTTGACGGTCAAACGTATTACACATGTGTATGATTTGATCATTATAATTTATATCCACTCTATGAAATGATTGAATGTTTTGTCTCGATTTATCTGCTACTATCAACATGATTACGTATCATTGAATCGCTGGCTGCGGTCGAATTGACGACTTTCTATCGTTCGAACTACATTCTAGCCTTGAAGCGTATTGAAGTTGCAAGAATTGTCTTCTTTCTGCAGGCGTTCCCGTCTGATCACTACGCTGTGGAGAGCCAGATCCGACTGAAGGGAAGGAGCGTCGAGGACAGTCTGGTGAGGCGCATACGTTTCATGTATTTTGTACAGTAACTGTTTTCAATTTTGAACTAGTATCACCACGAAGGGTGTCAATTTCGATAACACCATGAAACATTAATGAGAGAGAGAGAGAGAAGAGAGAGGAAAGAGAGACAGGAGAGACAGGAGAGAGAGAGACCCTCCCTCCCTTCCAGCTGCTTCTCTCTCCGCGCGAGGGTGAGGAGTGTCTCCGACCGGATGACATCCTAGACTACATCGAGGCTCACGGAGACGAGATCGCCATCATCTGGCTGCCCACCATACAGTACTACACCGGACAGGTACGGTAGGATACTGTAGAGGGTTACTGTACTTTCGATTTCAGCTCTTCGACATGAAGACGATCACGGAAGCGGGACACAGGAAGGTGAGGAGAAGTGATTGCCAAATCCAGAGTGATGAACCATTAACAAGTAAAGTCTTCATTCGTCTATAAGTAAGTCGCGAAGCGTAATGAAGTTTTCCAGGGTTTAGTCACTTTTCTCATTAATCTGATATAACATATCTTCTTTTTTGTATACATTGGGATTGAACAGATAACTGATTGCAGGGTTGTCTGGTGGGCTTCGATGCGGCGCACGCGTTCTGCAACGTCCCCATGCAGCTGCACTTCTGGGACGTGGACTTCGCCGCCTGGTGCAGGTACGGTATCCTGACAGTCTTTCAGCCCTTCAGAATCTGAGAGCTTCAATGCACTCGTTTTGTTATTACATAACGGGTTCGAATAGAATTGTATTAGGGGTACTGTAAGGAGTTTTGTATTATTTTGATGAAGAAAAGTCGCTTTATTGACAGTTTGTTGTGGTCTGGCTGGATATGATGTTGTCTATGAAACGTATTCACGCAACGTATTACGTTTCTTACTATGAAACGTACTTGCAGCTACAAGTACGGATGCACGGGTGCAGGTGGGATCGCCGGAATGTTCGTGCACGAGAGATTCCTCAACGACAAGGTAATACTCTCTCCCTCTCCCTCTCCCTCTCCCTCTCCCTCTCCCTCTCCCTCTCCCTCTCTCTCTCTCTCTCTCTCTCTCTCTCTCTCTCTTTCTCTCCCCCTCTCTCTCTCTCTCCCCCTCTCCCTCTCTACCCCCTCCTTTCAGCGCGATCGCATGCTGGGTTGGTGGTCACACCGCATGTCGACTCGCTTCAACATGGACAATGGCGAGTGGGGTGGGGGACCTTCGTGGGTGGTCTCAACATATGTTTTTTCTTCGTCGGTGGTCTAAACGTATGTGCGGTATCATTCCTCGGCGAGCTTTCTCTCTGTCTGATTCATGTTTGATGTGGATTGAATCGATATTATTTCCGCACCAACTATTGAATCGTGCGATACGTTTGTTATGTTTCACCGCACACAGATGCAGACAATTTTATCAGCGGCCGCAATTGTTCCTGCGTGGTGATCCGAATTTCGATCATATTTCTCCTAATGCACTCCCTTTGAGAATCTGGTTTGTTAGGTCATCAGTGTGTTGTTGTTTCACTTCTGCATTGAAGTAGATGTCAGACTCAACTTTTGCTGGCAAAAGACCCTCAGAAAGATCTCAGAACGGCCGCGCACCCTCAGAAAGATGCTCAGAAAGATGCTCAGAAAGATCTCCAGAAAGATCTCAGAATCCCCCCCCCCCTCAGAAACATCCTACTCTCTCTTTCCAGTGATGGACGTGGATGAGGGGGCTGCCGGCTTCCGCATTTCCAACCCTCCCATTCATCTCGTCGCAGCGCAACTCGGATCGCTGGAGGTACGGTAGTCGAGGGATACTGTAGTTATGAATCGCTGGAGGTACAGTAGTCGAGGGATACTGTAGTCATGGATCGCTGGAGGTACGGTAGTCGAGAGATACTGTAGTCATCAGAGACAGTGGTGTGAGATTGATTGAGTTTTCAGAGAGTGGATTGAATATGAGTAAAGTGGAACCTTCCTCACTCTAACCTAACACTAACTCGACCGTAGAATAGAATGTGTTTCGAGTGTATAGATTCGATACGTCGACAGTCACTTGAATTAATACGGCGTTATTGTGATCTACTATTATTGCTGCCGTGAAACGTACCGCAACGAAACAGGTGAATACAGGTTTTTTCAGGTGTTCAAGACGGTTTCCCTGGAGGACCTCCGCTCCCGCTCGTGCTATCTCACTGGCTATCTGGAGTTCCTCATCAAACAGTTCTTCTACGCTGATGCACCCAAGAGAAAGACCAAGATTACCTGTCAGGCGAGAGTTTCATTCTCACATTCTCAGATACGTTTCACATTGAGGTGAAATGTGAACGGTGGATTGGCTGGACAATGTATGAGAAATTTCACAAACCATAATCATGTAAAATGTAAGTGAATGAAACATTTTCAGATCATCACTCCTTCCGACTTCAATCAGAGGGGATGCCAGCTGTCGATCAAGTTCGATGTCTCCATCGACATCGTCTACAAGGAGCTCGTCAAGAGAGGATGCGCGGTGGGTGGTCCCTCTCTCCCCCCCTCTCTCTCTCTCTCTCTTTCCCTCTCTCTCCCCCCTCTCCCTCTCTCCCTCCCTCTTCTTCCCTCCCTCTCTCTCTCCCTCTCTCTCTAACCCCCTCTCTCCCTCTCTTTCTCCCTCCTCTCTCCCCCCGTCTTTCCCCTCTCTCTCTCCCTCCCTCCCTCCCCTCTCTCTCTCTCTCCTCTCTCTCTCCTCTCTCTCTCCCTCCCCTCTCTCTCTCTCTCTCTCTCTCTCTCTTCCTCCCCCCCTCTCTCTCTCTCTCTCTCTCTCTCTCTCTCTAACTCTCTCTCTCCAGGTTGACAAGCGCTACCCGTATGTGATTCGTGTGGCGCCCATCCACCTCTACAACAACTACACCGACTGTCGCCGCTTCATCGCAGCCCTTGAAGAGTCGCTGCTCATTGCGGAAAGCGAGATGGGCATGTGAGCTGCGTAGGTGCCCACTGTGAGACTGCGTAGGTGCCCACTGTGAGACTGCGCAGGCGCCCTGTTATTGTAACCACTATCTGTGTTGCATCCGTCTATTTTCACTCGCTAGACATGCTTTTCTTTACATTAGGTGCTACTGACCACATTTGGATATTGTGATATGTTATGATAATGAACTGATAAAAATGGTAATCGTAAAATCGTATACTCTTCTGCGGAGCAGTGCGTTCTTTTAGAGAGTTTATGGAGCTTGAAACTCACATGGATACGAAATTGTTGCGATTGCGAAATCAGAGATTGCGAAATCCAGCAGCTTGAATTTTCTCTTTTTTGACGACGAAAAGACTACAAAAAGGACCATTTCGGCATTTCGTCACTCACGGCTCGCGGTTGGTTGGATCCCCATTGCCCATTCCTTGTGTGTGGTCATTCTGACCAGCCATACTTGGTCGCGCGGCTGCAAGAGTCGCCGTGAAAACCAACGCTCTCACGTGCGAACACGTGGATCAATCACCGACGACGAGCAAGCGAGAAAACAACCGAAACAACAACAAAAAAAGTAAACATACCCTCAGAAGCCCTATCAATGAAAACAACCAACTGCCCAGCAAACCCACACACTAAAAACGATGTTAAAAATCCAAACTATATTTATTGAAAGAAGGTTTAAGGTTTAAGTTGTAAGATGAGCGACTTCTCGTCAGACTTGTCTTGTCATATGATGTTGATCACTTGGGCATAACGCGGCCATCCGGCCGCACGTAGAACAGCAACTTCACCGTCTTTTTCTTCCACTGCCGCCAGCGAATCCGCCCGCCTCCCGGAGAACCGAACAGCCGACACCACTCTGAATCTGCCCATCAGCGAGAGAGAGAGAGAGAGAGAGAGAGAGAGTGGATGAAAACACTCCCGTTGCCCTCGAGCGGATGTTCTGGCCAGTAGCGGTCGCTCTGCGAATGTAGTCCTCGACTACCGTGTCCTCGTCGACCTTCCAGTCCCGTGTCGCAGCGAGAACGAAGATGAGAAGCGGCACGTAGAGCGCGCGGGTACTCGCGCGTGTTCACCGTCTCTTTGGTGCCATCCTCCTTGATCGCCGAATTGCCATACTCGTTGAGGAGCTGCTCGGATCGCGCGCTCCGCCCGCCTCCTCAGCAGTCGCGTTATCCTTGAGTGCAGTGTTCTTGTCGAGGGTGGCGGTGACCTTGTTGTTGTCCGTGGCACAGCCTGGCTCTTGGCTGGCTTGTGAATGGCGCGCTCCAGCTGAGTCTCCAGTTCGAACACGAGAGACAGAAGTTGATCGATGCCCTCGCCCAGTCCGCTCTTCACCTGTAAGCAAATGATGCACAAAGACTAGCAAAACAAACGCTAGAAAATGAGACCACTTACTTCCAACAGCGAACAGCCATGATGCGCCTTCAGACACTTTTCACTGTGCTGGAGAAGGTGGTGAAGGCACCACTGGGACGGACACGATGAGCAGCCGTATTTGCTGACTTCTCTGGCGCATCCGACCGCCTCACACTTCTGAAATGTACATAATAGTGTTGGGTCGATCAAGAAATGTGCGATTAATGATTTGATAACTCGAATGATTACTCGCAATGTTTATTTCTTCTGATTACATTGATCACTCGAAACGTTTATCTCTTCGAAAATCGCAAAACAATTGCCGTATAAAAGCACATCGATATAAAGCTCGATATAAAACAATGAACTAGTTGTAAATTCGTGGATCTTGCATAAGAGAGGGACGTTGAAACACGGAAAAGTGCTCGCTTGAAAGAAGTTACTCGTTTGATCGTCAATTGTATAGTCTAGATTAGATCTACTGGCTGGCTGGCTGTGATACCTGAGAGAACGGGGAATACTGGCAGGGACAGACGGAAGGACACACTCAATCACACATGACTGATAGTGATAGAGACTGATCACAGACGGAGACCTGTTACTTCACCGATGACGTCACTCGTCGAGAGCGGTTGAAAGTGAGGCGGGCGACTCGCTTCCGGTGAGAATCGAGGGACAAGTGTCGGATTTGGATAGGGATTCGTCGTAGTCGGCTTTCGTTTCGGATAGGAGGGGCAGAGAGCGGTGGAAGGTGCGAGACGGGGCGTCTGAAAGACCGCCTTCAGACCACCCAGAAGGCGTGACGTCACTCACCTGGTGCGAAGCAGGTGGGTGGCAGCATAGCCAGCACAACCGGCAGAATGATCAGCCCATGCAGCGCGCCCATTCCCACCACCAGAGAAATACAACGAATGAACACCTGAAAACGTTTTTTTTTTAAATCTGTCGTAAAGTTCGCTTCCCATTAGGGGCGGCGCGCAGCGGCGCCCGTTTGTTTTGAGCTGTGACGCGCGCAACACGCCACTCCCAAGGCACACACGATTTCTCTATTCTAATACAATATACTTAATTAGTGTGCGTTATTTGTTAGAATATCACTTTGTAAGACCTATGAGTATGATTCGTGAAACCAATATCGGTTGCGGCATCCAAAAACCGCCCTCTCTTGCTCTCTCCCGCTTTGCCACTAAACGTGTTTACGACGGCGGCGGCGGCGGCGGCGGCGGCGGCGGCGACGACGGTGTGCATCACGTAAGCTCCGCCCACTGCACTTTGCGCTCATTGGTCGCTCGGCTCTCTTGCGTGCGCACTCTGATTGGCTGAGCGCATGCCCCGCCCTTCGTTCACCCACTCTCGTGTCGGCTCGCCGTCCAGGCCACCGCCCCAGTTTTGGCGCGAAAACTGTGGGGGGAGGGGAGTGTGCGGAGCGGAGTGAGTGGGTAAGAGAGAGAGACGCGAAATAGCGCGTGTCAATGAGAGACTGGCATTGGCAGGCGCACGAGCGATTCGACAAAGCAGTGCGTTTCCATATTCAGGATACGTTTTCTAAAGTTTCGAATATGTATACATAACATGTTCGGCACATCAACCTGAAAAACAATTTCTTCGAAATTTGAGAAAAGGACATCCATTCTCTTTCGAAAAGTACACGAGTAAAGAGGAGTGGTTTGTTTTGATCTAATTCAACAAAAGCACATGCATAAAATCTCTTCGCAGCTGACTAAAATTTCAAAACAAACCTGCTCTTTCTGATCGATGAAAAATATAGTATGCACTATAATCGTGTCATACATTTTGTTGCAAGTTACTTGTTGGGATTAACAGTATCCTGAATACCTGAACTCAACATGCTAACAAGAAAACAATTAGAGTTTTAAAACATCGTTCGAAAGAGCAGGTTTGTTTTGAAATTTTAGTCAGCTGCGAAGAGATTTTATGCATGTGCTTTTGTTGAATTAGATCAAAACAAACCACTCCTCTTTACTCGTGTACTTTTCGAAAGAGAATCTTTATCTGCCTTGTGATTGATGAAAGTGAAACATAATAATCAAGCCTATTGCACACCTAACACTTGACATCTACACGTATAGTGGGTCCTCCACGGTCCGCAAAAACGAAAAATGGATTACCAGTGAACGTGAAACGAAACGAGTGAAACGTATCATCTATCGAAAATGGAGTACGAGTGAAAATGAACCTATTGAAAAGTGTCATCTGTCCGTACCGATGCAATATAACCATATTTTCTAACAAGTGAAACAGTATAATCGTCGCAGACTCATCGCACACCATCGGTATCTACGTACATGGTAACAAGTGACGTATCATATGTATATGTTCTATAAACGTATCGTGTCGTACCGTGGGCGTGTAGTCTGGATGTGCTGTGAGTGGGAGAAAGCAGAAAAGGGTGCTGGCGGCAGCCTGTAGCATCGGCCCGCCCACTGACTCCACCGTGTACTGGATGCGGGCGGAGGAGGGGGCGGAACTGAAAAATGGCATGATGACTTTAGTGTAATCTTTTTTTTTAAATTTAAGTCACTTTTTAGTATTTTTAGTATTTAGTATTAGTATCACTATCTGCAAGAATTAAGTGCTCAATCGACAATCGCACCCATTACGTAGTGCGTTCGATATTTTTGTGCGCAACTGGATCGAGAAGTGACTTCAAAGGAACTGGGGCGTTTAGCAGAGCCGTTGGGTAATGAAATTTTCAAATTTCGGATTTCGCGCGCATTACTGTGGTGTGTGTGAAGAGCGAGAATGCTGAATTAGTGTGTATTCTATTTTTGGTATTTATGCGTAGTAGTTGCAATTGCCCACTATCACACTACCACCTTATTAAAGGTGTACATGAAACGTATCAGAAGTAAAAGTATATCACTCATCAGAGATATAGTGTGTTCATACAGATAAATATGGAGAATAAAGATGTCGGGGATGAAGAGAGAGAAAGAGAGGGAGAAAGAGAGGAAGAGATCTTACCTGTCGAGCACTCGCCAGCTCCTGTGCCAGTGATAGCACACATGCGCCGTGTAGTCGACCGAGAATCCAATGGACATGATCACAGCTGACATAGTCACCGGATCCAAGTCCAACCCGGACAGAGACAGGAAGCCGAACACACCTGTAGGTTGTTCCTCATCGCTCCGCCCCCGCTAGCCCCGCCCCCACCTATACTGATACTGGTAATGGCGCCTGCGGCGGCGGCCACTCCTGCGATAGACGGCACGAACACAGCACAGACTGCGATCATGGAGAAGAGAGTGTAGAGGGCGGTCTGCACTGTGGTGCCTAAACAGAACTTTCGGCTCCGCCCCCCGTGACCACGCCTACCTCGGATGCCGAAGATGCCCTCGAACACAGGGGAGTTCTCGTTGAATGTGGTGACATTGAATCGATCCGACCATTTGTCGACTACGCGACGCCAGCTGAGAAGAACATGTGAAACGTTTGATATTTCTATCAGTAGATGAAATAATCAACAAATTAATTACGAATCCGCTCTCTCATATAAATGCATCGCGTAAAGCGTACAGGTGAAACATGTTGATTGCTACACTGATTTTTTAATCTGAGTTTTCTTTCCACATTTTTGAGGAAGTAGTCTTGAAATTGGAAGACATAAAGAGATAGTTCGTATTGTTTGTTTATCAGCCTGATTCCGACATGTACATACAATGGTAGCACGATGGGTTATCTGGAAGCACACACAATCCTACAGTGGGGTATTGGGGCTCCTTGGCTGGAACAGTGCGGCGCGAATCCTGACTGTTCATGGTAGATGGGCGTGAACATCGCGAAGTGACCAGTTCCGGATGCGAGGCGTGGTAGAAGATCTTGAAAGACTGCCGCCGCCGATGGTAGGGCTCTCAGAGAGTGAGAGTGGGTTCACGCGCCCCACCGGGAGGTAGTGGAATTCGGTAGAACAATTGCCCGCGAGGGGAATCGAACCAGCGACCGTTCACTTAGCAAGCTGTGACGCTATCCACTTGGCCAACCCGGCCCCACATAGTTCGTATCAACACGTAATATCGGTCAATCCGTTATCGAATCGATTATCATTCAATATTCGACCCACTTGAGCATGTTCTGCGACCTGTCCATCCAACTGTAGGCGTCGTGGAATCCCGTGAAGAAAGTGAAACTGTCCAGGATGACGTCACCACTGAAATCAGACGGTTTCTTAAACTGATTTTTCGACGTTCCTTCGGCAAATTTTGTGTACAAGTTTGATTCATGCAAGAGATGAAACATATTTATAAATTTTTAGCAATAAGTCGTTTTCATTTGTAAAAAAAAGTTTCATCTCACCGTTCGTCAGTGTGCCATCTCACAGTATCGTTCCACACAAGACCGGCCTGAAGTGAACCTGTACAAGCCACGCCCCAACAAGCCACGCCCACCTTGGTCGCGAGAAACGCGGGAATCTCTTCCGTTGTCAACTCGCCATCGCCACCGAGGAAATAGGTGAGAGTGAACAGATCACCGTACGCCTGAAACTCGATATTCAATCAATACATCGATAATCGATCGACACCTTCTTGTAGTCATTTAGCCAGAGCATAGTGGAAGAGTTGCCAATAGCACGGGGAAGAGACTCAAACTCGCGAATCATAGTCCTAGAAGGGAAAGTTCTCTCTCTCTCTCTCTCTCTCTCTCTCTCTCTGACTTACTCAAAATCCTTCATATCTCTGGGATCCGAAATGTTCGGCGGTCGGTTGACGATGACTTGAAGTGGTTCGTATTCCTGGAAAAAAGATACGTTTCACTAGTAACATTAAAACTCTAGGTCTATGTTTGCCCCAATAAACACGTGTCACAGGATGCAGATTGATGTAATGACTGAAATACCACACACAATCGTAGTATCACTCATTTCGACAATGTCTTATGTCTATCCACAATTTTGCGAATTATATTATTTAATAAGCATACATGTGATAAACAGATAAACTTCTTATATCCCGTACCTTCCAGAAGTACTCTCTGAGTGATACCGTAACCGTACTTTACAGAAGTACTCTCTGCGTGATACCGTACTCTACAGAAGTACCGTCTGAGTAATACCGTACCCTACAGAAGTACCGTCTAAGTAACACCGTACCTTCCAGAAGTACTGTCTGAGCATGCGGTCTCCCTCCAGGAGTGGACTGTCGTAGGGGATGATTTTCTGTGAGTCGATGCGTGTCTCCGTCGTCAGTGTGCCATACAACGACACCACGAAGAGAACCAGCGTCACAGACATCACTGGAAGAGGATATTGATAGTGATCTTACATCTTATCGAAACGGATTTTGTATACGACCCAGAAATCTTGATATACGACACCACATAATATGTAATACGTTTCAGACACGAATCATAGCGAGCGTGGTGTTTCAAAGGTAATCTGTAGACCGTGAAAACATGTCCATTGACCATTGACTACATTTTGTATACGACCCAGCAAGACTTACAGACTAAACCTTGTCCTATCTGTCACGTGAGTCTTTGATTCTGGAAGTAACGATTTAATAATTGATATACGACACAACATAATATGTAATACGTTTCAGACACGAGTAATAGCGAGCGTGGTGTTTCAAAAGTAATCTATAGATCTGAAACCGTGAATACTTGACCATTGACTTGACTGAATTGTCTCACCTACTATCCTAGTGGAGTTCTTTGTGAGCCAGCGACAGTAGCCAAGCAGCCAGTGAGACTTCGAGGGAAGTGGCTTCTCACCCACGGAGTGCCACTGAAAGGGGATTGGACGCTACTTTCTCTCTCTCTCTCTCTCTCTCTCTCTCTCTCTCTCTTTCTCTCTCCTTCTCCCTCTCTCCCTCTCTCCTCCTCCTCCTCCTCCTCCTCCTCTCTCACATACCTGCTCGCAGCGTCCAGATATGGCCAGCAAAGATCCGAACATTGTGATTTCGAATAGGAAATCCATGACCATAGCGATAGTTGCAGCGATGCAGAACAACTAAAAACACATCTTCTGAACATCTGATCTTTTTTTTCCCATTTTCAAGTTTCAGTATCAAAGTAACAGTTCATGACCCCAGTACTAGTCAATTTTGATTAGTTCTCACAGCGATAACATTATCATATGTTATCAGTCAGAAACTATAAAATGAATGAATCGAAATTGATATACATGATAAAATTGAAATTGAACGTATCAAATTGAAATGGTACCTGAATAGCTGGCATGGATACAGTTGTTCCAAGTACGAATGCGAGAGCGTTAGTGAGAGATGTGATCGTGATAGACGGACCGATCTCTTCCATCACTCTTAAATATGTTATAATATATTATCAAACAATTGAAGAATCTTTTAAATGATCGAAAGAGAGTTTGAACCACTGCTTGACTACTTGTGAATTTCGCAAAACAATTGCTCCCGGTGAGGATCGAACTCACGACCTTCAGATTATGAGACTGACGCGCTGCCTACTGCGCTACGGAAGCTCTGCCACACCTATCATGTCAAACCTCACCCGCGTGGTAAGCCCAACGCGACATGAACCTATTTCACAAATAAAATTATTCAAAATAATTAATAAACACAAACACACTTTGCCATGAGTACAGGCACGGCCTGTCGCTTGTCTCCCTGGTGTGCAATGAGGACCGACGGACGGAGGCGATACCACGCATGGAGCATGAGAAACGCATCGTCCACACCTGGAACATATACGTTTCAATAGGAAACAATTACAAGTAGAACTCACCAATTGCGAGAATGAGGAATGGTATGACCATCTGGATTGGATAGATCTCCACACCGACTACACCCATCAGTCCTGCAAAGAAAGAATGAACACTTCTCGAATATTGTTCGTAATTCAAACAAGGAGTCACCACGAATTGAGACGATTCAGTAGAATCTACGGATATGGGATGAATGGACCGTAAAGACAAAAACAATTTTAAAAAAAATGCTGAAGCAAACGAATGGACTGCAAATAAGTCTTACTTCTAACAATGAGAGGAACATGATGATTGATATAGAGTTGCGCGATTACATATCATAATCGAATGAAACGTACTCACCGAATGTCGAGGAAACAGCGAGGAACGGAGAGAGAATGATGCCAATGATGATGAGGAGCTGAAGAATAAAGTTCCCGCCAATTCTACAGTTCAAATAACCCCGCACCATTCGTGCGCAAAGGCGATTTTGCACCGGTCGCGCGCAAGCAGCGCAATTTGGAATATACGAAAGTAATCATTGATCGATGTCTTAGTTATCCAACATGATCCAAATCTCGTAAATTGTTTCCCACAACGTATACAACATGCTTGCGCACAAGTTGTGCTTCTGGAGAATTGGAGAGGACTTTATATTGAAAGAGAGAGAGAGACTCACCTGTCCGACTCCCACTCTCTGCCTGTGTCTGGTTGCAGTGTAGAGTACGGTAGCCGTGACGAATAGTACAGTAAGTGTGAGTCCGACGACTAGATAGGGAACAAGCGAGAGCCCGCCGCGGATCATCTCCTGACCAAGGATCTGCAAGAGGGTCTGGTATCGAATGGTGTCATAGTACCCTGTGGCCCTATGGCGTACGGTGGTACCGTTGTACCGTATGCGGTACCGTGGTACAGGTGTAGTACTGTAAGTCAATTAGTCAAATGCACACCTTGTCTCCCGTGATATCGACAGTGAGATCGGGGAAGTCGGTTTGGTGTTGCGACCATCTGGAAATGAGACGTGAAAAAATGAAATGAAAAATGAGTTACTGACTGGAAGATGGCCTTTTCCCAATGAGTGACGACGTTGGTGCGCTCGTCAGTGTCCGTCGGCGCCTGAGAGGTAATCTCTCTCCCATCCTCTCTCTCTCTCTCTATCTCTCTCTCCCTCTCTCTCTCCTCTCTCTCTGTGTTTTCTCCCTCTCTCTCCCTCTCTACCTGCAGATAGAATGCCACCATGTGAATGGAAGACAGTCGAGAGCGTGAGTGGAATGCGGGCGCTGAAAGAGGAATTCAATTGTTCAATTCGATTCAGACAGAATATTGCTTCATGATGCAAGCGAGCGTGACATATGACCGTGAAGCGTACAAGACAGCAAGAATAATGGATTGTTGCTCAAAGCAACATACGAAACATATACGTGTGGTGAAACGTAATGACAAAAGAATATGACGCCTGTGCATAATAAAAGAATGACGATTCCCAGCTTGCCTACCGCCAAAACGGGGACCCACTATATACGTGTGGTGAAACGTAATGACAACAGAATAACAGCAACCCTCACCGTCTCCCCTCTCCACGCCGAATATGTGGTGGGCGACGAGGAAGTCGTGTCGGTGGATGCGACTCTGTGGGTGGTCCAGCAGACAGTCCTCAGAGGAGTTGCCGGACACCGACCGGACACAGTGCTAAACATGTTTTTCCCAGAGGAGTTGAAATCGAATTCCTTTGACAGTTGTTTTACTCGTATCAACAGGTCGCATACGATACGTTTCACGAGCTGATGATAACAAAATCGCTGATTATCATGATAATTTGATTCCAGTATACAGAGTATTCCCCCCGTTCACGGTACGCTTGTTCACTCGTCGCGTATTTTCCATTATATATTTCATCGCATTTGATCGCGCTTCGTTCAGAAATTTTCTTAATAAAAAATTGGACAGAGGCATGTGGTCACTAAACGCTAGCGATTGCCGGCTCGCTTTTGTTGATATCGCTACTCCAGAATTTATAAAAGCTTCAATAGGTGATTCAGTGTATTTTTTCTAATAACTTTGTTCAAACTCAACCAAAAAAATGCAAACTTCGGGAGAGTGAACTTCTGGGACCTACGCCTACCAAAAGATTGTCGGCTCGATATTTGTGATTTTCTTTTCGGAAAGTGCTCAATTGAGCTCAAAAACATCACAACACGACCTTTTCGACGTCATTTTCTCATTGTCTGGTTCGTGTCTGGGTCGAGCGAGATGATTGCGTACCGTGAAAATGGGGATACCCTATACTTGAGTCAACTCACTCACCACAAACGTCTCCAGCAGCAGGTTGCTGTGGCATCTGTCCAGGCAGATGTCGGCGTGTCTGTGAGACTCGCCAGCCACAGATACCGGCAGGTGCCGGATGAAGCGGAGCAGCTGAAGAGGGCGGGTGATCAGTTGATCAGGTGATCAGCTGTTTAGCTCAATTCCATTCAGTTTATCACATCTATGAGTGATTTAACTGATTAGGCAAATTGCAGAATTGTTCTGTTTCAGATGATCAGCTGTTCAGCAGACATCAGGCTTGTTCTGTAGAGTTATACAACATAAAATGTAAACAAATAAGGCAAAATAAACAAGTATCATACCTCGATCACCCTCTCCATTCTCTCCACCGACAAGAGGTTGCCGCGGTCCGCGCGCCGCACCATCACCATGAACCTGCGATCAATACCAATCAATAATCAATCGATCGCAGCCGAAACTAGTCACTCTTCATTAAGCATGCGGCATGCCTCATCTACCAAGAGCAGTCAGGACTCTCAAAACCATGATAAAATTGTCGAAATCAGATGGCTCAGACTGATAAACGAATAGCAATCAATCAATAAATCGATGATCCCCGCTCACCTCTGCACGCTGCTGCCCTCGTGTCCGTCGAACTGGGTCTTCACATGGTGCTCGGTGCGGGAGGGAGAACGAGACGCGATGAAACCGTCCTGTATATGGAAGAAGGAAGAAGATTCTCGAAAGATGCTACCCACCGGATGAGGCTTTGCTATAGGGAGCAATACCCTCCAAGGACCCATCCGGGGACTAAACACTAAACCTTTGTACATTCCGCACCAGTTTGTATTTCGTGTTTTGTGTTTTGTCTGCGCCTATGGATAAACCATTATTATTATTATGTCCTGCAATGCATCAGCTTCGGCCCGGTCAAGGTATGGTCTCTTCGAAACGACTTCGGAACACCCTGGTTACTCGTGTTTCAAAGACAGTTTCGAATTGACCACTAGTTACTTTTTGAAGACATATCCAGGTACATGAATCGTTAAATTTTTGAGTAGTTTTTGTAGTAATTAGAAGTCGTTTGGAGAGATCTTTGTTTAACTGACTCTCTA
>CAWZYM010000185.1:625000-737500 GCA_963966185.1 Rhabditoides inermis | reverse complement strand
CACGGATTTCTTGGATTTCGCTACATGATAGTGACAAATGGATCGACCGGGAGCAAGTATGCAAATGGACGCGAGAAGCTCGAGAACGTTCGACGGTAGACGCAAGGTGGTCCATAAGGCTCACGCGTTCGAGGATGGATCAAAGCCGCATACTCTATATCGGATAAGAAGACGGATGTCTGGAGACGTGACTGGATTCCTCTCTCCGCATATGCTGTAATGCCAACGGTGTCTGGAGAAAGTGAAACCCCGCAAATCGAATACGAACAGTTCCAAACCGTAGCTGTACTACTTCATTGTTCGATTCGTGTGTGTGTCATAACAACTTATGAATAAACTATTCTAAATTCTAAATTTATTGAAATGTAATTTTGAAAAAAGTCTTGTGACCGCGAAACCACACTCACACAGTAAAATTTTAACATTCATAGTACAGTTATGTATATCATCAATGATTGCTTCCTAGCGCTTCGGAACACCCTGATTCGAAAAGACAGACAAAACCACAAAACAAAGCAGTACACGGCTGATAACATAAACACTGTGCGAACATATTTTGCTCAAACCCGCTAAGAATAAGCGTAACCCTAAGCGGGCGTGGCCTGCGTGGGCGTGTCTATTCAACCGGGGGGTTGGCGAGTTGCATGAGTTCCTTGTTTTCTGCCACCGTCTCCTCCTCGTCTAGAATCGACAGTCCGGGCTGGTGACGAGTGGGCGATGAGGGGACGACGACCACGTCTGGAAAGAATGTATTAAGTACAGTAATAATCTGCGTCACACATCAATAATCTACGTTTAAACACACGCCAAAGTGAAAGAAACTAAAACATGTGTCATCATAAACAAAGGAATGGGATCACAAGTTCGCACGTCTGAAGACATCAATCGAAAAGATGTACATCAAACAATGGACATCAATCATCTTCCCATGTTGTAGCAAGCTAAGTAATTGAGTCTTCCCATGTTGTAGGCTGTAGCAAAAAGCGAAATAATACGTCCAACTCTGTCGTTATTAAAAATAACAAGATTTCCTTCTTAGAGTGCTGTTGTAAAACATATAGAGAGTAAGTACTGATATTATTTGGGGTAATTTTAATTACATACAACATACACATACGTTTCAACCCAATGTGCAACAAGTGACTCATGGACGGGCTGGAAGATGCAGTCTCTCATTTTCATTGACAAGTTAGTTGAAGAAAAAAAAGGGAAATATTGTGAACGTTTACTTTTTCCATCACTCTTCTATGATGGCACAGTATTAACAGATTGTGTGGAATTTAATAAGTAATAAATCACTAAAATAAATAAATAACCCACCCAGCTTCCCTATCTGCTTGCTGTTTTCGTCCATGAACTGTTCGACCCTGGAGAGAGACACGGAGGAGAGGACAGAGGGACGGAAGTACGCAGAGATCTGGATCACTCTCTCTCTCCCTCTCCCCTCTCTCTCCTCTCTCCCTTCCCCTCTCTCTCTCTCTCTCTCTCTCTCTCTCTCTCTATCTCCCTCTCCCATCCCCCCTCTCTCCCCCTCCTCACCTCTATCCCATCCCTGTTCACCCTCTGATATGGCATATCACAGAGTACGAACGCGAACTTGGCGGGTTGGACGACGGAGGGAGAGGAGAACGAGTCGAGCATGCGTGTGGGGGAGCTCGAAAGGTAAAGGTAAATATTATATCGTGTTTTATATTACGTTTCAAGCTCAACTTAGCTAGAAACCCGTAATATTCATAACAATCGCAGGCATTGTCTCTCGTCTCTCGATAAAAATAAAGAAACATATCAAACATACATCTTTTTTTTTACTTACAAATATCTTACATCTGTCTGAACTCCTGTGTAGGCCAGTTGGTGATCAAAGGGTTTTTATTATTGTTTAAATGTTATTTTGGTTAAATTTTACTTACAAATATCTTACATCTGTCTGAACTCCTGTATGGGCCAGTTGGTCAGCAGACGAAGACCGGCCGAGCGCTCGAACTGAACAGAGAGACGCACCTGCAACCACATCATCCTCTCTTCAATTAAACTACATCATAATTTCATCGTTCACACTTCCCCAGAAGCCGCAAGCAGGAGTCGACAAGCTTCACCAACAACGCATACGCATCCACGGCACCACCGAAACCCGTGTTGTTGGAACTCGCAGTAGGCATTGTATTACTGTATTTTACCGTATTCCACCGTAATTTACGTAATCGATATTGTGTGCTACTTGATTCGAGATACATAAATAAAATATAAATTTCATCGTTCAAGCGGTCTGAAACTTTGTCTGCTAGCTGCATCATTTTGCGAAATTGTAGGTACACACATTTCTTTCTTTCCGCTAGAGATGAAAGCCACATAAAAGGAGAGCAAGTTTTCTACCAGAAAAATTCAGAGACGAAGAAAGAGAGAAAGTGGTTACGGGATAGTCGGTCGCATCCCAGCAGGGGAATAGATAGCGCAGGCCGGCGGCCGCCCCGCGAGACTGCATGAACGAGACGCCGAATCTGGAACGGTACTGTAGTGGACTGAGTATCATTTGAAAGATTACTCTTTTTAATCAAGAACTCATTAAGCATACCAATTAATGATATTTGTTTACATTCAGTTTTCAATTGGAAGATGAAACGTATGTGTAACATAAAAGATCGTTAAATGAAAAAAAAACTTCTCATCATCTTCCTTCTCTTCTCTCTCGCTCTCTCTCTCTCTCTCTCTCTCTCTCTCTCTCTCTCTTTCCATCTCTCTCTCTTTTTCCCCTCTTCTCCCCTCTCTCTCCCCTCTCTCCCTCTCTCTCCCCCTCACCTCTTCTCCCCTCCCTCTTCATACTCGAACATCTTCGGTCCCCGTTCCTCCATTCGTCCACGGAATCTGATCAGCATACGGTACTCTCCACTGCTCGTCAGATTCGACGACGGAACAAAGGACTGCAGCTCGCCCTGAGAATCGATGACGTCACGGTTGTTATCTGCGATGACGTCACACCTCCTCGGAATAGGCGCCCTTGGATATGGAGACCTTCTTGGTGCCGGAGTAGAGTTCGGTCTGAAGAACGGTTCGATGAACAAACAGTGAGAGAAAGAGGGAGGTGGGAATAGGTAGAGTAGAGGAGGGAAAAGAGGGAGAGAAGAGAGAGATAGAGAGAGAGAGAGATAGAGAGAGAGGCACCTTTTCAATATCCAGATTTCCTCCTTTGTGGAGGTATATTCTCTGCGTGTCTTCTCGTGTGATGAACGCGGCCTCCACGGAACCGGTGTACGTCTAAGATGTTTACTTATTTTGTCAACGCCTGTTAAAGGTAGTGTACCCTCTGAACGCAAGACTTCAAATTTGCAATTTGTGTTGTTTATTTTTCAATCTCATTATTAGAAACATAATTGGTCAATATACTATCCCTTGAAAATATCTTTAACCTTATGCAAATACGCTTTGAACGTGAAAGAAACATGACATACTTCGATTTGGAGATGAAAGTTTGGCGAATATGTTTAATTTTGTTAATATATAATTTTCTAATTTTTTTGATTTGGAATGATATTTGAACATCAAAAACAAACTACAAAACCATTTGAAAGCATTTTATGTGCGAACCAAACGAGGTGCTCCGGTCAGCTCGGTGATGTAACCGCAGTCGGTGAACATAAGTTTTGCGGGCGTGCACACTTGTGCACACAATTGCCGGTAAACGTCAAACTTTAAATAAATTTTTATATTTTAAAATTGTTATTCTTCCATTTTAAACTTTCATGTTATGCGATTATAACTAACAAATAATAAGTAATGAATTGGTAATAGCAACTCGTGCGACCAGAATCAGAGGGTACACTACCTTTAACGTTACGTTTCATTTGCTGATAAGTAGAGTATGTAACACAACTTTGTTCAAGAACTGGGAGATGTAAACATGTTACTCTGATTATTGGAGTAAAACACAGTACTGACAATGAACCATTCTCGTTGCGATCAATCAGTTTGATAAAAGTATCAATCAAACAATATGAAATCACAATACGTTTCACATACTATCTAAACATAAAATGTTAGATTTGTCAACAATATGAGATCCTTGTTAGCTTCAAAAAATTCTACTCATACCGTAACAGCCTTGTCGTAATCGATGTCGAATTTCAAGTACAACTTGTACTCCCTCGGGATATTCACATACGGCATGACTAGAGGAACCTGCAATAAATCGATAAATCAATAAATCAGTCGATATGTTACCTCACCTCTTCAGGCAATCTCAGCGTCTTTCCGCGAAGAGAAAGAAACGCTATGAGAGCGTAGATAAAACTAAACAATCAATAACAATCGATAATCGTTCAACAATGACTCACCATGCTATGAAGGATATTGTGAACCACACACAAAATATGGTCCCGTTACATTTGATGAAGCGCGTTTTGGGTTTCTTTGTGAACTCGGTGGGATCAGAAGAATAAACAATGTCGTCGGCCGCTGTTTCCATGTTGTTTCCAGAGAAGTGAATATAGTTAAATATATAAATATAGTTTTAATTAGTGTGGGAAAAGGAGGAACAGCGTTTAGAGCGGTGGACAAAGTGTTGTGATGCAGTGTCGTGTTTGCTGAGAGGGAGAGAGAGGAGAGAGAGAGAAAGAGAGAGAGGGAGAGGGAGAGAGAGAGGGAGGGAGAGAGAGAGAGAAGCGGACCTCCAGAGTGGACGGCACTTGAGTGATAGTGGTTGATGAGAGGACAATGTTATCTAGATGGACTAATATGCAACGAGAACAACTATAATCTATTATAACAAAGAAAGAAGTACACTATTTGAAACAGCAATGATACGTATAACTTATTAAACAATCACAACCACAGTTGTCCTAAACGTTTCCATCACCCCACAAAAAATTGATCTGTCAAAACTCATCAGAGAAGTTCAGTGATCTTCCGTAACGGTTCGTCCCCTCTCTCTCTCTCTCTCTCTCTCTCTCTCCCCTCTCTCTCTCTCTTTCTTTCTCTCTCCCATCAGTGCAATCGGTCTGCAGTTGACGGCACGCGTTTTCATCTCTTTATCATTTCCATCCACCTTTCACTGCTTGTGTGTCTGTGTTGATAATACCGGGCAAAATGGGCGGCTTTTATCGACAATCATCAAACACTCTTCTTGTTTACTTGTTTGTTTAGACATTGTTTACTTTATCTTTTCCGTTCACCTTGATACAGAAAAGCATAGCCCATCAATTTCCGAAGCATTTCCTTTCTCCTACGATGTGATCATTGAAACTAGCCATTCCGTAGTCGCATATTGATCAGCGCTGAAGATAATGATCTAACCTTCGCTCTGCCAGCGCCAGCCTCTCTCTCTCTTTCTCTCTCTCTCTCTCTCTCTCTCTCTCTCATTCCTTTCATGTCTATAATGACCATTACTAAAAGACCGTCACTAATTTGTGTTTTGTGAGGAACACTTTTGTTGTTTCACCCCTCTTTCTCTTTCATTTCGCCATCTTTCCTTCTGCGCTTATAAAATCTCTCTCGTCTGAAAAATGATCACTTTTTGCACGCCATAGTTCCATTTTCTTCCCTTCACGGTCAATAAAATTCGGTGCAGCGACCATTCCATTCCTCGTTTCTTATCAAATTATTTGTGTGTTATTTTAGTATGTTCGTATGGTTCTTACTTATTGCTATTATGAATTTCGACACTTTTTTAAATTGTAACGTTGCAACAAAAACTTTGTTTATCATCTCGTACATCGAGTGAAAGTCACACATTCATCTTCGCAGCGTGCGTGACTGAACCTATCTACTTATGCTATCTATGCTTGTTGAAACCTGTCACATCTGTGTTTGATTCTGGAAGTAAACATTTGATATTCCAACCTAATGAAGTGATGTACATACCTGCAGATGTTCTCTTCTCTGGTGTGGCACGACGTGAACACGCCGCTGTTCATCACCGGGTGGCTGGCATGCATATGCTTCGCCAAGATGTGTGAGTACCTCTCTCTCTCACTCTCTCTCTCTCCCTCTCTCTCTCTCTCTCTCTCCCTCTCTCTCTCTCTCTCTCTCTCTCTCTCTCCCTTCACCCTTCACCTGTTTTCACTCTTTGTTTCTCACCATCAGGATCTTTTGTTTTGTTTTTAGTACTTACGTTTCACAACTTGTATATAGTTTTGATTTGCGAGAAAATGATGATCGTTGTTTCTTATGATGTTATCGATATTTGATTTCAAAACAATTTAACTAGTATTTTTCTCGATCATCCAGCCTGGCAGTAGCTCTGACTATCTCTACAACATATTAAACTTCTTTCCTAATTTCGCCCGCCACTCTGACCATCTACCCATATCCATGGTGGCCTTCCCTCATTCTCTACCACCCACCTTTCAATGTTCCACTCCTCTCGTCGTCTTTTCTACGCCCATTTCTTGGCTATTTGTCCATCATACTACGCAAACTATCATGTTTCTTGATCTCATATCATACCTTTCAGTATTCCACTCCTCTCACCGTCTCTCTGCCATCTTTCATGATTCCGCCTTCTACCTTCCACTCTGTAGCACCTACCATCTGACTATCTGTCCATATTCAGTCTGATGGCCTTCTCGCATTCCTCATTCTCTCCCACCCACCTTCCACCCTTCCAGTGTTCCACTCCTCTCATCGTTTTCTACGCCCACTTCTTGACAATTTCTCCATCACTCTGTAATATCACCTTTCTATAAAATCATCTTGATCCCATATCATGCAGAGTTTCTTCAGTACCGAATAGAGGGCTCAAAGGGCGAATATACCAGAATCTATCAGCCATCTTTCCTAATTCCACCTTCAACTCTGTAGCAGTAGCTCTATCTTACTCCATAATTCATATACCACCCACCTTGCAGTGTTCCACTCCTCTCACTATTTCTTGGCAATTTCTTCATCACTCTGAAATACCATCTTTTATAATACCATCTTTCTTGATTTCATACCAATACCTTGCAGTGTTCCACTCCTCTCACCGTCTCTCCGCCATCTTCCCCGAGTCGGCGCTGCTCATCGTGCTCGGACTGGTCGTAGGCTACATACTCGACCACATATGGAGCATCGACATCTACCTACACTCGGGTTCGTTCACTTGGTTTAGTCATAACTAGTTGGTACTAACCGTACGTGTGAGTGCGTGTAGTACGCGTAAGTGTAGTAGGTACTGGATGGATTTTGAGATAGATGATATGATTGTTTGTTTGTTTACATGTTTACGTTTACAGACCTGTTCTTCCTCTACCTCCTGCCTCCTATAGCCCTGGATGCGGGATATTTCCTTCCTAACAACGCCTTCTTTTCCAATATCGGTACGTTTTGCGGACACGTTTCGTGATAAATTCATATGCATTGAAAAATTGTCGTGTCAATTCCTCAGTAGGGTTGACAGGTTCTACACAACAACAAATTCATTGAAATGCTTACGATATTTGCTTTTATACTAAACCTTTGCTAGTTTGATGGGTTGTTTTGTAGGAACCATTCTTCTCTACGCTGTCGTCGGAACTGTTTTCAACATATGCACTATTGGTGAGTGTTCATTGAAATTACCTAATTATGTGCATTGTTATCATCAAGAAAATTACCACAACAAACGCAAACGCAACACCACATTTTTTCAAACACATTCATGCCCGCATCACAATTTCTCCCGAGAAAGCGCACTATTGAGTGAATCGTTGTAAGGTGTAAGAGGCAGGGAGGATCTAATAAGCACGGGGGACACGGGAAAACGTGGACAAAGCGGATATGAGACAAGATGGGTGGAAGGGAATCAGAGGAGCAGGAGGAGCAGAAAGAGAGGTAGGGACACGGCAGACACGGCCGCCGGGCTGCTCCACTTGCACAGCCCGCTGCTCCGCTCGCAGTGCATCCGAGGCGGGCAGTCGCTGCACACCACCCCATCCTTGTACATCGCCTTGCTCTCGTCGAACGGCCTGCAAAACTACTGTACTGCTACAGTAGAACACAGTTTGCTAGTACAGTATGCTATAGTACAGTACAGTAAGCTCCCACTTTTTGTAGTGGCACACGATGAGGAACTGGTTGAATCCCGGGCGGGTGATCATAGACTGGGTAGAGTCCGAGTCTTTCATGGTCGAGCAGTTGGCAAAGGCGCAGCCGACGCGGAATGTCGACGTGGCCGTCATCTGAAAGAGGGGCTAGAGTCGGCAGACAGTCAGACGACGCGTCGCGTATCCATCACCCGCGCGCTGCGGCGGCTGGGCGCAAGGCGACCGATCGATCTTATGTGCAGTTTCAGCTGTTTCAATTGTGAGAAGCTTGGTAAAAAGATCGATCTTACAAAGTACCTTACAGATCTTACAAATCTTGTAGATCTTGTAGATCTTAAAAAAAAGACAAAGTACCGTAACCCAACTACAGTAACGTTACAGTACAGTAACCTGTAACCTACAGTAACCTGTATGGCGTGTCCGCGCAGCTTTCGCAGCGTCGCGCCGCCAGTGGTGGGCTTGAGATCCGCGGGGTAGCCGTAGTCGTCCCACTCGTCCACCCAGTCATTCACCGCGCGAGTCATCACTCCCTCCGAACCCATCTGGGAGAGGGGGTGGGAGGGAGGGAGGGAGGGAGGGAGAGAGAGAGAGAGAGAGAGAGAGAGAGAGAGAGAGACCTTACCCCAGTTGGAATCTGAAACATGGCCAGGTTCTCTCCGGTCCCGGGAACAACTTTCGTGTGCGCAAAGTCGCACTCGTCCGCCTTTTTCTGCGCACTATTCTCCAGCGAGCACTCGTAGTACTGTAACATGGGGAATACTGTAGACACAGGTTACTGTAGCAGGTATACGGTAGTCTACCGTACCATTTTGCGCATGTTGGTGGCGGCGGGCAGGCTGTTCGTGAAGTTGGTCGCCTTGTACATGCCGCGAGCGATCTGAACAAGCTCTCTCTCCCTCTATCTCTCTCCCCTCTCTCTTCCCACCTTACTCCTGTACATGTTGTGTGTCCTCCACACGTGCTCCCGCTCCCTGTCGGTGTGCTTTCCCTTGCACGGCGCCTGCTTAGCCGGACCCTGCATGCTGTCCCCGATATCGGCTGCAAGTGGTCCCATTGGTCTCTTTCACTCGCTCCCACTCACGGCAATATGGAGTTCACACCACCACACCACCACACCATCACACCATCACACCATCACACAACCACACCACCACAGTGATTTCCTATTCGCCCCCACTCACAGATGATATTCTTGCCCCAGTCGGGCATCGAAATCTTGTACTGCTGCTTGGAACCGTCCCCCGTCGATTCCGTCTCCTCAAAGTCCTCCTCGGCGGCTGAAACGGAAGATTCATAGTGGTCAAATCAGTATTGCCGCCAGTAGAGAGCGCAAGAGTGAAGAGATCACGCGATTTAATTCACATTCTATTCGAACGCGCGGAGTGGTGGCGGAACTAAATATGCCCTGGACTGTAGATTGTTCGCTGTTTTCGAATGTATAGTCGCCGCCTGGAGGATAGTTTCTGTTATTGCCAGCCGGGGTCAGTTGGCGAAACTCAGTTTCGAGCGAGAGAGGTCAGACAGCGCGGGAAAGGCTCGAGTGTGGCGCGGCCTCTTTGATTCGCATGCCGGCTTCTTTGATCGATAATATCGTTTGAAAGCGCGCGCTTGGGTCTCCTCACGACTAGAAGGTAGATCGAATGCGACTAGAGGGTAGATCGATTTTCTACCGTAATCTCGCGAACTATCTCCAAGAATAATATTATACGCTGTTTCTCACAAGAAGTGCGGGTGCTTTCGGATTTAGCCGTATTGTCAGCAATGCGATGAAAGTGCGGCGCGAACCCTACCCACCTGTCGTCACAGCGAGACAGGAGAGAAGGAGGAGGAGGGGGAGGGGGAGAGGCCTCATGGCGGAGGCAGTCGAAGGAGGAATGACAGGGCCGAGGAGGGACGCGACATGCGCATGGTAGACAAACAAACAACCGACAGACATGCAAAGTTGACATGTACACATGGTAATGGCATTGTTCTTTGATGAAGCACGGCGTTGTATCATTGTATAACAGCAATTTGAAGTATTGATTTATCGAATTCACAAGATTGTGAACAAAAAATAGCTTAGAAGTCGCGGGTGTCGCACTTGTCGTAGCAGCACAGACATCCGTGCTCCTTGTGCCAGATGCCTAAAGGATCCTGAATGCTATTCTCTCTCTCTCTCTCTCTCTCTCTCTCTCTCTCTCTCTCTCTCTCTCTCTCTCTTTCCCTCCCTCCCTCTCTCCTTCTCCCTCTCTCTTGCTCCCCATCGCTCTCCCTCTCTCTTCCTCTCCATCTCTCTCTCTCTCCCTCTCTCTCTCTCTCCCTCTTTTTCTCTTTTTCTCCCTCCTCAGAGACCGACCGCGGCAGCCGCGGCGGAGGTAACCCCTTCCGCGGCAGTCGCGGCGGAACTAAAACGTGCCGCGGCAGCCGCGGCGGAGGTTTAGATTTTGACAGTTCCGCGCCAAGTTCCGCAGTGAGTAAGGTCGCGGAGGTTGCGTTGTACCCTCCGCGCGCTCATTGCCGCGGAGGATCCCGCGGAATGTCCGTAAACCCGGCTCAAGTAGCGCGCGGCCACCAATCAAGTCAGAAAGCGCGACGTTCAAAACAGATCCGATAAGATATGATCTCAGAGCGCCTATTTGTTAGAGACGTCATAGTCGAATACTATGGATGACGTGCTCACTTTTGGAAGACCGTAGGCTAGAAGTACGCTCAATTTTTTCAAGTCTCACTCTTATGATTATGTAGCATTCGCTAGGTTTTTTTTTACCTCCGCGGGTCCGATCCGCGGAGGTACCCGCGGAAGCAAAATCAGCCGCGGCAGTCGCGGCGGAAGGTACGGCGGCAGCCGCGGCGGAGTCCGCCGCGGCTGCCGCGGAATGTTCCGCCGCGGCTGCCGCGGACCGTTTTACCTCCGCCGCGGCTGCCGCGGGGTTTATCTCTGTCTCTGGGGGAGAAAAGGCTAGCCCTAGCGGCATACACAGTAGCAGGGCCAATCCGCGCATCGACTGAAATTATCGTTAGAATGAAATCTGAAAAGAATGAGGTATGAGCCCGATGCAAAATGATGGGATAGAAAAAATGAGTTTTAGAATCTGAAAGTTGGGTTTTAGAATCTGAGCTTATGTAGTTCTCCTCCAAGTTGTTTATGCACATCTGCTCGACCGAAATGGTCCAGATGTCACGATGGGAAACGTATTTGAACAACGAAAAAAACTCATTCATTCTATGGCTAGTGGAAGACAAACGTCTAATAAGCATTGCATGTCTGAATGTTAAAAAAAACGCGTCTTAATATTCAAAACACTTTCAATCATACAATGGGAACAAACCAAGTCGAATCATTCAGGCGGTATCATCTACCTGTTCACTCCGTTCTACGACTGGCAGATTCCCTTCATCGACATCATGCTCTTCTCCACACTCATCTCGGCCGTCGACCCGGTGGCGGTGCTCAGCGTGTTCGAGGAGATACACGTCAACCAGGCACGCTCCCTTTTTTCGATGAATAGTTTGCTCACTTGGGGGAATTGGATGCTTTCCGTCGTAGTTCATTCAAACGTCATCAAGTGAAGCTACTACGGACACTACAGTTTGATAATCAATAAATCAATCATCACATTCCAGCTGCTGTACATCTGCGTGTTCGGGGAGTCTCTGCTGAACGACGCGGTTGTGATCGTTCTCTATCACTCACTGGCGTCCATGGCGAAGATCGGCAGCGACAACCTCATCACCGAGGACTTCTACCATGTACGTTCGGTCTTTTCGATCCAGTCCGGTACGACGTACAGTGGGGAGGGACAGAGAGGGAGAGAAGAAAGGGACATAGAGAGATGGGAGAGAGAGGGAGAGAGGGAGTGAGGGAGGGAGAGCGAGAGAGGGGGGGAGGGAGGGAGAGAGAGGAGAGAGAGGAGAGAGAAAGAGAATAGAGGCGAGTGAGGGAGGGAGAGCGAGAGAGAGGGGGAGGGGGAGATGGGAGAGCAAGAGAGAGAGAGAGATAGATGGGAGAGAGAGAAGAGAGAGAGAGAGAGAGAGAGAGAGGTTTTTTAAGGCTGCCGCGTCCTTCCTGATGGTCGCTACTGGGGGCATACTGATCGGCCTCGTATGGGTGTGCATTACTGCCATAGCCACCAAGTGAGTGCTAGATATAGGGTATAATGTTTTTTGTAGCTGAAAAAGCATTATCTTTTAAAAGTACTTCCGTAAAAAGTGTTGTTTGTGTTAACCTGATTCAAGAAAAGCGCATGCATATATTATTAATTTTTGAAAAATCAAATCGTAAACACCTGAACATGAAAACTAACACAAACTTGCTCTTTCAAACGAATATAGAATAGTTACACGTAACATTCAGAATAATACGATTGTTTTGTTTATTTAGTGTTTTTGCGGTTTATTATTTATGGTTTATCAATAAAATAATATGTTAATCGTGATGTTGTTTCACTCAATGTTTCAGGTATAAAAATGTCAAAAAAATAAAACATGGAATTATTCAACATTAATTATTCAACAATTATTCAACGTTTTGAAAGAGCAAGTTTGTGTTAGTTTTCATGTTCAGGTGTTTACGATTTGATTTTTCAAAAATTAATAATATATGCATGCGCTTTTCTTGAATCAGGTTAACACAAACAACACTTTTTACGGAAGTACTTTTAAAAGATAATATATGTCCTTTTGTTGAATTTCATAGAAATTTTCTCTCTCGTCTTCATACATGTAACATGTTCTTCTCTCATTATTTCATCAATTTCATTTCAAATTTATTCGATATTTTCTCGTTCTCTCGTTCTCTCCTTCCCTTCCTTCCTTCCTTCCGTCCCTCCTTCCGTCCTTCTCTCCTTCTCTCCTTTTCTCCTTGCATTCCTTCTCTCCTTCCATTCCTTCCCTCCTTCCCTCCTTCCCTCCTTCCCTCCTTCCCTCCTTCTCTCCTTCTCTCCTCCTCTCCTTCCCCCCTTCCCTCCTTCCCTCCTTCCCTCCTTCCCTCCTTCCCTCCTTCCCTCCTTTTCTCCTTCTCTCCTTCCCTCCTTCCCTCCTTCCCTCCTTCCCTCCTTCCCTCCTTCCCTCCTTCTCTCTTTCTCTCGTTCTCTCGTTCTCTCGTTATCCCTTTCTCTCTTTCTCTCGTTCTCTAGTTCTCTCGTTCTATCGTTCTCTCGTTCTCTCCTTCTCTCCTTCTCTCCTTCTCTCGTTCTCTCGTTCTCTCCGTCTATCCTTCTCTTCTTCCCTCCTTCCCTCCTACCACCCTCCTTCTCTCTTTCTCTCGTTCTATCGTTCTCTAGTTATATCGTTCTCTCTTTCTTACGTTCTCTCTTTCTCTTGTTCTCTCTTTCTCTCGTTTTCTCGATCTCTGGTTCTCTCGTTCTCTCTTTATCTCGTTCTCTCTTTCTATCCTTCTCTCTTTCTCTCTTTCTCTCTTTCTCTCGTTCTCTATTTCTCTCGTTATATCGTTCTCTCTTTCTCTCATTCTCTCTTTCTCTCGTTCTTTAGTTCTTTCGTTATATCGCTCTCTCTTTATCTCGTTCTCTCGTTCTCTCGTTCTCTCTTTCTCTCGTTCTCTCGTTCTCGCGTGTCTCCTTCTCTTCTTCTCTCCTTCCCTCCTTCTCCCTTTCTCTCTTTCTCTAGTTCTCCAGTTCTCTCTTTCTCTCGTTCTCTCTTTCTCTCGTTCTCTCTTTCTCTCTTTCTCTCGTTCTCTCGTTATATCGCTCTCTCTTTATCTCGTTCTCTCGTTCTCTCGTTCTCTCTTTCTCTCGTTCTCTCGTTCTCGCGTGTCTCCTTCTCTTCTTCTCTCCTTCCCTCCTTCTCCCTTTCTCTCTTTCTCTAGTTCTCTCGTTCTCTCGTTCTTTCTTTCTTTCTTTCTCTCATTCTCTCTTTCTCTCGTTCTTTAGTTCTTTCGTTATATCGCTCTCTCTTTATCTCGTTCTCTCGTTCTCTCGTTCTCTCTTTCTCTCGTTCTCTCGTTCTCGCGTGTCTCCTTCTCTTCTTCTCTCCTTCCCTCCTTCTCCCTTTCTCTCTTTCTCTAGTTCTCCAGTTCTCTCTTTCTCTCGTTCTCTCTTTCTCTCGTTCTCTCGTTCTCTCGTTCTCTCGTTCTCTCGTTCTCTCGTTCTCTCGTTCTCTCCGTCTATCCTTCTCTTCTTCCCTCCTTCCCTCCTACCACCCTCCTTCTCTCTTTCTCTCGTTCTATCGTTCTCTAGTTATATCGTTCTCTCTTTCTTACGTTCTCTCTTTCTCTTGTTCTCTCTTTCTCTCGTTTTCTCGATCTCTGGTTCTCTCGTTCTCTCTTTATCTCGTTCTCTCTTTCTATCCTTCTCTCTTTCTCTCTTTCTCTCTTTCTCTCGTTCTCTATTTCTCTCGTTATATCGTTCTCTCTTTCTCTCGTTCTCACGTTCTCTCGTTCTCTCGGTCTCTCTTTCTCTCGTTCTCTCTTTCTCTCCTTCTCTCCTTCCTCCTTCCCTCCTTCTCTCCTTCTCTCTTTCTCTCGTTCTCCAGTTCTCTCGTTATATCGTTCTCTCTTTCTCTCGTTCTCTCTTTCTCTCGTTCTCTCGTGATCTCGTTTTCTCGTTCTCTCGTTGTCTCGTTGTCTCGTTCTCTCGTTCTCTCGTTGTCTCGTTGTCTCGTTGTCTCGTTCTCTCCTTCCCTCCTTTCCTCCTTCTCACTTTCTCTCTTTCTCTCGTTCTCTAGTTCTCTCGTTATATCGTTCTCTTTTTCTCTCGTTTTCTCTTTCTCTCGTTTTCTCTTTCTCTCGTTCTCTCATTATCTCTTTCTCTCTCTCTCTTTCTCTCTTTCTCTAGTTCTCTCGTTCTCTCGTTCTCTCCTTCTCTTCTTCTCTCCATCCCTCCTTCCCTCCTTCTCCCTTTCTCTCTTTCTCTCGTTCTCTAGCTCTCGTTATATCGTTCTCTATTTCTCTCGTTTTCTCTTTCTCTCGTTTTCTCGTTTTCTCGTTCTCTCTTTCTCTCTTTCTCTCTTTCTCTCTTTCTCTCTTTCTCTCTTTCTCTCCTTCTCTCTTTCTCTCCTTCCCTACTCCTCCCATTCTCTATTTCTCTCGTTCTCTAGTTCTCTCGTTATATCGTTCTCGCTTTCTCTCGTTCTCTCGTTCTCTCTTTCTCTCTTTCTTTCGTTCTCTAGTTCTCTCGTTCTCTCTTTCTATCCTTCTCTCTTTCTATCCTTCTCTCGTTCTCTCGTTCTCTACTTCTCTTCTTCTCTCCATCCCTCCTTCCCTCCTTCTCCCTTTCTCTCTTTCTCTCGTTCTCTAGATCTCGTTATATCGTTCTCTCTACTCTCTTTCTCTCGTTTTCTCTTTCTCTCGTTTTCTCGTTCTCTCGTTCTCTCTTTCTCTCCTTCCCTCCTTCCCTCCTTCCCTCCTCTCTTTTTCTCTTTTTCTCTTTCTTTCTCTCGTTCTCTCTTTCTTTTGTTCTCTCCTTCTCTTCTTCTCTCCTTTCCTCCTTCCCTCCTTCCCTCCTTCTCCCTTTCTCTCTTTCTCTCGTTCTCTAGCTCTCTCGTTATATCGTTCTCTCTTTCTCTCGTTTTCTCTTTCTCTCGTTCTCTCGTTCTCTCGTTCTCTCGTTCTCTCGTTCTCTCGTTCTCTCTTTCTCTAGTTCTCTAGTTCTCTCGTTCTCTCGTTCTCTCCGTCTCTACTTCTCTTCTTCTCTCCTTCCCTCCTTCCCTCCTCCTCCCTTTATCTTTTTCTCTCGTTATATCGTTATCTCTTTTTCTCGTTCTCTCGTTCTCTCGTTCTCTCGTTCTCTCGTTCTCTCGTTCTCTCGTTCTCTCGTTCTCACTTTCTCTCTTTCTCTCTCCCCTTATCTAATTCCTACTAATCGCAGCCACCAAAGTACATCTGTCTCTCTCCAAACAGCATGCTCTCTCGCGTGCTCTCGCGCTCGCCCGCCAGCAGAGGGCTAGCTATCAGCTAGCGTGACTGGAAACGACACCCACCCACCCACCCACCCACCCACCCACCCACACGCTGGCCTGCCGACTCATGGGTGCGCGAAATCGCTCATAACTTCTTTCGGAGCAAAGATACAAAGATGCCGTCAATTAGTGATCTGCCCTATGGAAACGTGCGAATCTAACTAACATAAATTGGAAGACTTCACATTGTTGCTAACATGTCCTTTGGATATCACTACTTAAAAATTCTGGCGCGAGCCTTATTTTAACCCAAGAGAGAGGGCGCTGCGCGCCCTCTCTAATTCGTCTCATTTCCATAAAACACGGTTTCACAATTACTCGAAAAAAGCGAGTGATGTGAAAACACAGGAACTCCGTTCAATGGTTCAATCTCGCCGCACTCTGAATTCCACTTACCGTATATTAAACTGGACCTACCGTAACCGTACTGCAGGTACTCGACCCCGACTCCCGTCATTCAGCCGCTCATCTGCCTGCTCTTCCCCTACCTCGCCTACCTCATCTCAGAGAGCGTACACATGAGTGGCATTCTGGCGTGAGTTACTGTAGCGGGTACTGTACCCACTATGGTGGATACTGTGACTTGATTCCAGAATCGTCACATGCGGTCTTATGATGAAGCCGTATATCAGTGGGAATCTGACGGAGAAGGCAAGTCAAGGGGGAAGCATTTTCTTTTAAAAGTACTTGCGTTCACTTTGCCTGCACATACCGGTCTGTTGAAGTAGCATTTGAAATGTAAGGATTCAAATATATAACGTCAATATTAAGAGAGAGAGAGAGAGAGAGAGAGAGAGAAAGAGAGAGAGATAGAGAGAGAGAGAGATGGAGAGAGAGGCGCAGGTTTGTGTTAGTATTTGTAAACGTTTTATGCATGTGCTTTCACTGCATTGGGTTAAGACAAAGTGAAGCTCTTCGCGCAAGTACTTTTTAAAGAAAATGTATGTGCTTTTATTAAATTTCATTGAAATTTTTACTATTCGCTGAATTACGACTACTCATCTTCACTTCTCACCATCTCAATTATCTTTTTTCCCTCTCCCGCTATCTCTCTCTCTCTCTCTCTCTCTCTCTCTCTCTCTCTCTCTCCCTGCACTCTATCTCTCTCTTTTTCTCTCTTTCTCTCTCACTCTTTTTCTCTCTCCCCTCTCTCGCTCTCTTATTTCTCCCCAGTTCTTTCTCCCCAGTTCTCTCTCTCTCTCTCTCTCTCTCTCTCTCTCTCTCTCTGAAAATCACAAACAAATATTCACGGATTGCCGTTACGTTTCACAAAACGTTTTTCACATGTTTTACCAGTCGGTATGGTTATAATAAGCCGGCCAAAAAAACGCAAACCCGGCGCGAATTAGACGTTTTTCAGTGCGCGCAATCGCGTATAGCTTCTTTCAGAGAAAAGATACAAAGATGCCACCAACCAGTGATATGGTCTACGGAACTGTGCGAATCTAACTAGCATGGTTTGAATGAGTTCACAATAACATGGTTGCTAACATGCCCTTTTTAAATCGCTTATTGAAAATTCTGGCACGAGCCCTATCCTAAGCCAAAAGAGAGGGCGTATATATAATATAACTCTTCCTTTCTGTTTGACAGTTACTATTTGAACTCAATGTGTCCAATTCCTTTCTAATCGCGAAAGGCTCGTCTGGCTTGGTCACCGAAAACAGCGCAAACCCGGCACGCATTGCACGTTCGCAGCGGCGGGGCTATATCAACGATTGCAGTAGCTCATCGAGCACGACTCGGTCCGGCGTCGAAGGGTTATCATGAGTCTTATCTGGGACATTTCCCTTCGGCACAAAATCGACCGAACTCGTTTTTTTTTCCATTTTTGAACAAATTGTGACAACATTGTAAAACAATTCTCACCCTCTCGATCTGCTTTCAGGCTCTCACCACCGTCAAGTACTTTCTCAAGACCCTATCCAGCACGTATGTTTATAATATACTTAACTGTGTTTTGTCCAACGGAACTACGAAACAGCGGGGAATTACAAATTACTGCCTCTTATCGCTATGTGCGGCAAATGAAACGTAGACAATTTTTGGCAGAAAATGTTGCTACAGTCGATGAAAATGAAACATATGGCATTTCCAGATGCGAAGCTATAATCTTCGTCTTCCTCGGTCTCTCGACGTTTTCCAAGAATCATACGGTAAAGTGGTAAAGTTTACATAATTTATCAATAGAGTAGAGTATTGATCGATTATTTCTCAGTGGGACGTCATCTTCACTCTGGTTACTGTGAGCGCCTGCATCCTCTGTCGATTCATTGGTGAGTATGAACTAATCGATTTATTTATCGAATCTTTCCAGGAGTCTACTTCCTCACCTATTTCGCCAATAAGAAACGTGTGCAGAAAATTGGAGTGATGGATCAGGCATGTGTATACTTATTACGTTCCACAATCTGTTCATATTACAACATTGCCTTAACAATTGAGTTTCAGTTCATCATGGGATATGGAGGCCTTCGCGGTGCGATCTGCTATGGACTGGTTATGACTCTGGATAAGGTGTGGTCGACTGAAATAATTTGATCTTCTTGCAAAAATAAGGGTTACGATGAGAGACAAATTAGATTTTCTTGCAAAAAATAAGTGTTACGGTAAGAGGATAGTTTGATTTTCATGCAAAAAATAAGTGTTACGGTAGGAGAATAATTTGATCTTCTTGCAAACATAAGTGTTACGGTAGGAGAATAATTTCATCTTCTTGCAAAAATAAATGGTACGGTAGGAGAATAATTTGATCTTCTTGCAAAAGTAAGTGGTACAATAGGAGAATAATTTGATCTTCTTGCAAACATAAGTGTTACGGTAGGAGAATAACAAGTTGTTGTTGAAGGACGCCATTCCGGCCAAAGACATGCTCGTCTCCACTACGGTCGTCGTCATCGCGGTCACTGTATTCATACAGGTACCTTTCGAAAACCATTTAAATACTACGTACTTTACAATTTGCACGTTTCGGAAATTGTGTTTACATACATATGATTCTAGTTTGTTTGAAGAGAGTTTATGTAGTTTCTATGAAGAATTTTTTAGGCGAGCCCAGTCAAGGGAAGACATACACAAGTATGTACTTCAGAGGCATTAGACAACTCAAGTTAATTATCACTGCGATCTCTGAACACAAAAAAAGAAGGGAAGAAAAGAGAGTGAGAGAGAGAGGGAGGAAAGCGGAAAGAAAGATGGTCTGTTTAATCCGCAAAGTGCACAATTTGCAGCTGTCGCCTTGCCGTTTTTGTACTCTCTGCGTCTGTTTTTTTATAAGTAAGCCGCTGGCAGCGCCTGTCCCGCACACAGAAAGTGTTCATTTATTATATCATTATGTATCATATCATCATACTAATCTTCGCTAATGGGAAGTGGAGTTAAAGATTCAAAACAACCGCATTCAAATGACACAGTCACAGTACCTAAACCAATAATCGTAGTACAAGTACAAGAAAGTGCTCTGCCGGGTTGAAACGAGACATAACAATTTTACAGATTGTTTTGTAATATTTACAAGTACAGGTACAAGAAAGTGAGACATGAAACAAGAAATGACTTCTTTGTGAGTTCATTCCAAATGAACATACAAAAGTTGGATCAATACAGAGAAGATTAGCATGGCCCCTGCGCAAGGATGGCACGCTAATTCGGAAAGCGTTCCAAAAAATGTTTAGTTTGTTTGTTTTGCAGGGCACGACCATCAAGCCTTGGGTTGCCTTTTTGAACGTGAAGACGCAGCACCCCGAGTCGATGACCGTCACGCAGCAGGTCATCAACCATGTACGTTTCCATTCACCATACCATTCCCGCTCGAAATAAGTTGTACGCGGTGGGGTATCAGAGGAAGACGGAGAGTCAGCTCTCGGCAATAGCGCGAACAAACAAGAGAGGCAGACGGTTATGGCATCGTAGTTCTAACTGCAAGCGAGGTAGATCGAAAACTATAGATCTGCGCAGGCTGTAGAACAATTGTCCCTGGTTTGGTCAGCTATCAGATCTGTGTCGATTCACCAATAGGTTTTGCTAGACGTGGCCTATTCAGGTAGTAACGTGATGATCAGTACATATACATGATACAGAAGCAGTTCAACCGAAATTTAAACAAACTTCTTGGAAACGATGTATACAGTTGGATCTGAAACGTACTAGAATAGGCCAGTTTTTACGGTGATACGTAGAAGGTATTGCGTAGATCATATAATAGGCGTCAAAAGATACGAGTGAAACGTATCTATAGATTGTGAAACGTATCTATAAACGTATCCATGCATTCCTGTTTTCAGAGTCGCGACGATATGATGGCTGGTGTCGAGGCGATCATCGGCGCCCACGGCAGCAACTATGTGCGTTATTGATTTATTGATCTTTCCTGAACAGTCTAGCCAATGCTTTACACCAGCAACGACAGTTGCAGTCTGCTAACAACCATGTGAAAGCACTGACCCTTCCTTCACACTTCCACGTCATCCCGTGACTCACTCAGTGACCTCCCTCATTCTTGGCGAATAGGAAATCACACCACCACACCACCACAACACTCACACAACCCACACCACCATACCACCACACCATCAACATAATCAGTCGTAGAGAATAGTGTGGTTGTGTTAAAGGTAGTGTACCCTCTGAATCCAATACTAAAAAGTATCACGAATGTACTATCAATGCCTTTTAGAGGTTTTTTATGTCGTTTACGGTTGTTTGTGATGAAAAATAATGAAATTAAAAATTTATCAAACATTTATTTAAATCCAACATGATACGCATATTTGCGCAACGTTGTGAGTCATGATTTTTAACAGAACTTAGCATATAATTTCCCATCAGCTGTTTTCGCCAGTTTAGTAAAAAAACACATAGTAGAAATGTTATCTAAAATAAGAATAACATAAGAAACAATATAAACACATGCAAATAAATTGTCTTGAATGAAACAGCCGATAGTGTGGTCAAATTGTGTAACTTCGTGCAAGTTGTGCACACACCCCCGAGCTGATTAAAAGTTATTAGTTTCTACGATTTATCACTCCAATATTTAAATGATTTTTTAAAACTAAATTGTTTGAGAATATATATTTGCATCATCATAATATACTCATTGAATCGTAAACAATGACATGTTGTATCTACACATACACCCAGATTCAGAGGGTACACTACCTTTAAGTTGTGGTGATGTGGTTGTGTGATGGTGTGGTGGTGTGGTGGTGTGATGGTGTGAACTCCATACTGCCCTCATTCTTCCTTTCCCCCGCCGTTTCCGTCCACCCTCTAAAAAACCCCCATTACACTACGCCGCGGATTTTCGCATATTTCATACTCGTCGTATACGGTACTGCCAGGCAAAGCAAAAAACACGGTAGCAACGACCTCTAATGTGCAGTGGCTAATTTGAGAGGAGGGGGGTGTTCCCATCGAAACGGAACCCCCCCCCCCTCTCTCTCTCCTCTCTCCCCTCTCTCTCTCTCTCTTCAGCCTCTTTTTGCAGTGCTATCCGCACCCTCCCGGCTAGACAGCCCCGAAACGGCGAGCAGCAAAAACGGGCGGCTCTATGGGTATAGGAAGAATGATGAGAGAGGGGAGAGAGAGAGAGAAGAGAGAAGAGAGAGAGAGAGAGAGAGTCTTTCCCAGGCGCGCTGTTGTTGTCGTGCGCGAACACTTTCAGAAGCACTACACATAACACAGAGTCAGTGATGGTGTGATAGGCGTGACGAAGCGTGATTGTCTGTCGATTGTGCCACCGCCGTCCCTAGACGATCGATACATCGAGAGCCACTCTCACACAGGCCCGGCGGGCAAAAAACGAACGGGGGCGAATGGCATTTATCGACGCGCCCGACTCTGACCGACTGACTGACACGGCAGACCGAGAGCACAATAGAAACACTGGGAATCAATCAAACACCTTTCCTTTCGCATTCAGTAAGCCATTGATCAGCCAATCAGCACCGTATTAGTACAGTTATACGGTAGATCGAAAACTATAGATCTGCGCAGCGATGTAGATCGAAAACTATAGATCTGTCGGACTTCGTATTAGTACAGTTATACGGTGCTGCCGGTTCAGTGATATCTAAGTGACGGTTTTCCTTATAGGTAGCCGGTGTACTTACAGTATACCTTACCAGTAACCTTGTTCCAGTGGCGCCGCCGAATGTCGGACTTCAACCACAACTTCGTGCAGCCGGCCCTCATGCGGGCGCCGACGTCCAGGGGCGAGAGACTGATGGAGAAGTACTCCGCGATGACCGCCGAGGAGCAGAAGGCCAAGCTACTCGACAAGTTTGGCGTGTGAAAAAGACGATGTATTCTCTCTCTCTCTCTCTCTCTCTCTCTCTCTCTCTCTCTCTCTTTCTCGGAGATCCTTCCCCATAAATCTTGTATTATCATGATATTCACTACAACACGATTCTGATAGTAGTTTCTGTAGTTGTTTCTGTCTCTGTAGTTTATTTCTGTCTCTATTTGAGGTCTGAATGTTTTGTTTCCCGTTTTCTTGCTACCGTACTCTGTAGTCACGATGGATTAGCATCACACCTGTTATTACCGAGTAGCTCAATGTGCGGTCCTCGTTCACAACACATAGCACAGTAGAACACTCCTTTTTGACTGCTACTCTTTTTCTGCGGCGTTAGTCCCTGTCTCCTTCCCCCCTCTCTCTCCCTCCCTCGTCCTCCCTCTTCCTCCCTCTCCCTCCCTCTCCCTCCCTTGCCCGCTCCCCTCTCTCGTATGGCTTTTTCAAGCTACGTGTGTCTATCCCGTTACGTTCAGAGCGTTCGAAATGCGGCTCAGCCCCGCTCTCTCTCTCCATCCACCATTTTGCATAAACATTATCCGAATGTACTTTTCGCACATTGATTGTATTGATGTGACGTTGATTCGGGTTCAATAAAAAGCGTTCCAGAGTACACCCAGAATATGTTGCGATAGAGGCTGGAATGACGCTCAAAAAAGAGAGAGATGTGTTTGCACTGAAATTGAGACAAGAGAAAGAGGGGAGAGAGGGAGAGAGAGAGAGAGAGAGAGAGAGAGGAGTGAACGGAGGGAACGCCTCTGCCCTATATTACACCAGAAGCAGACAACACAATAAAAACAAGCTGTTTCTTAGTTTCACATACACATACAATCAGATTTTCCCTTTGTTTAGAGCTCATCTAAAGTCCACATTACTATAACACTATAACACAAGGAGAGATGAAAGAGATGCAATCAAAGTATGTTTTTTTGAAAGTGGTGTTTTTGCAACGCATCCGCTATGATACATGGAAGATGGAAGTGTTGTGATAAGTGATAAGGAAAGCGAAAGACGTCTGGGAGTAATGGAACGTCTGAGATAATCAGATAAGCTATCTATGGAGGGCTCAAGTACATACACACACACCAGCAGTCGAGGTAGCGTCAATGTTTCGAACACTGTCATCGCAACATTTGAAACTACCTCAGCTTCCGGTGCGAGTACAGTATGGGGGCAGTACAGTATACAGTAAGGGCACAGGGTACCGTAGGACAGGTGTGCGTACCTGTGTGTGGCCTCGGAGAAGCGGCGGCAGCACACTGGGTGCTGGGCGCGAATCGATGGGGGCCAGCCCTAGCAGCCGTCGCCGTCGCGTTTTTCAGCGAGTTTTTGCTCGTCGTTGCGGCGAGCGGCGGCGGCGACTACCGTACCCCTCTCCTCTGGCACCACCACTACAATGAGAGTGGTGTTAGGAGATCGATCGATGTGCGAGAGATGACACATAGCGGGGGTGGAATCAGAATGGCTCGACCGTGAGACAGGGAGAGAGGGGGGAGAGAGTGAGGGGGGAGAGAGAGAGAGACAGCCCCCACATACCACCACTACTTTTTGCATGTCTGCTGCGCTTGTGTGCAGCGCAGCAAACGCTGAAAAAAAAATCAGCAAAGTGCAATCGAATCGAGTCCAATCCGCGACCTCCGCACTATCGATCCACACCGTAGTCTGGAGACGACAAACTGATGATGAGTAAACTCTTTGCGAGTGCACTCTACACTGAAACAGTGCTTTCATCATTTCGTACACTCACCGGAGAGTCGTTGAAGCGAGAGTGAAGTACATCGTAGAGGAATTGGAGACGGCCAGCAGCCGTTATAATAACATACAGTGTACATGTATGGGATGGAAGCATCTCCTACAACACCGCCTCTACTGCAGTAGGAGAGTAGTAGACAGTGCTCCGGAGCGAGTATGAGTGTGTGGTGCAGCAGCGGCGCCCGGAGGGGAGAGAGAGGGAGAGAGGGAGGGGCCTCTCTCTCTCTCTCTCTCTCTCTCTCTCTCTCGTGCGGTCATTCGTTCATTCGCAGTCCGGCTGCACTCCTGGCTAGCACGCCGCGGCACGCGCCGTTCGTTTTTTCAGCTCGACTGAGGCCGACCGGGAACGGGCGTTCTCTCTGTCTGTCTCTCTCTCCCCTCTTTCCCCCTCTCTCTCTCTCTCTCCCTTCCCCCTTTTTGCACTTGCACCCGGCACCGACACCCACTCACACCACACGCACACACACACACACACTCTGCACCACCGAACACTGCAAAAAGCGGGAGGCACAGACAGATAAGCAGACGGGGCGATTAGAACAATATCAAGTGGCAACATCGAGCAGTTATTCTGTTGAAAAAAAGACCTGTTCAACTGTAACCAATGAGCACCATAGAGTTTCCGAAATTCGCGGAACGAAAAAAGTTTTTGGTGGGGTGAAACTCGAACATTTGCGCAGGCCAGACGAACGTGCGCGCGTGACGAAAACTGGTCGATGCGAATAGGCTGTGGCTAGACGGGGGGGGAGTGCACTCTCTCTAAACTCTCTGTCTGGCAGCTAGCTCTCTGCAGTGAGCGCGCGACACAGAGGCCACAAGTCAACGCGAGCCCCTACTCTCGTGAAACTATGCATTATCGTGTAGGGCACGCATACTACTTGGGACGTGGATTTAGTTTGACTTTCGGTTGCGACTAGACAGTACTCACCTCGATAATCTGGATTATATAAGTTAATTGTAGTGTGGTGTGGGGAATAAGATGACTCTTGGGGCGGGCGTTCGCACAATCGCTGTGCTCTTCTCTCTCTCTCTCTCTCTCTCTCTCTCTCTCTCTCTCTCTCTCTCGCTAGACAGACGTTCCGAGCGAACCTTGCACTCTTGCACTTGCCGCAAATCCAGCCCCTCTCTCTCTCTCGCGCTCTCTCTCTCTCGCTCTCTCTCTATCTATCTCTCTCTTTCTCTGCGCACGCGTATCTCTCACTCTCACTCTCTTCCTCTCTCTCTCTCTCACTGCCTTCTCACTTGCTGTTAGTGGAATGATCCGAGACAAACTTTGCAGATGACAGTTGGGACGTTTCTCTCTCTCTAGTGAACGGTTTGAACGGATAATAATTCCGTTCAACTAATTTCCATCATTGATATTGAATACCTGAATACCGCTGATACAGAACGGTTAGACGAGACGAAACCATACATCACAGACGACCGTCTGAAGTAATCGTAACATAAAACATCAAATTACTTTTTTCGTTTCTCCCAATTCGCACGTCAGCTCACTCACGTTGACTGTTCACTTCACCTTCTTTGTACCTTTGTAGTTCAGAACAGTCATCAACAGTTCGAGAGAGAGAGAGAGAGAGAGAGAGAGGGGGGAGAGAGAGGGGGAGGGAGAGAGAGAGAGAGTATTCGGTTGAAGAGATGATCCTCACACCAGGTGAATTCACCAAGTTCTTGTAAATGCTATGGAGGTCGATCTCCTCTTCTCCGGTCCTCGACATCCCTCTCTTTTATTCTCTCTCTCTCTCTCTCTCTCTCTTTCTCTTTCTCTCTCTCTTTCTCTCTCTCTACTCTCTCTCTCTCTCTCTCTCTCTACTCTCTCTCTCTCTCTTTCTCTCTCTCTCTCCAACCGTCCCCGGGTTCAAAGTGTTTAACTGAAAGTTTTGCATTTACATTGCATATGATCACTCTTGTCAGCAACATTAATTTTACTAATTCAATAGTATCAGAGAATATATACAATACAACTTTGAAGAAGTGTTGTAGTGTTGTCTCGTGTAGGAAAAGTGGAAATCGCGAAACACTACAATGTATGTGGTTTCTCACTGCATTTTCATTCGCACTTTTTTGGGTTTTTTTAAATATATTTTTTTGTATTCAAAGCTTACAATGTCACATTCTATTATTTTTAGTATGTCGTCGTCTGACGAGGACGAGAACGAGTCTTTTTCCATCCTCAAATTCGGCACACAACCCTCCGACGCTGCTCCTGCCTTCGCCAAGTCCGCCACTCCCCGCCAGTCAGCCATCATCAAGAAGAGACCCGTCCAGCTCGACACAGGTGATCAATCGATAAATCGATCGATTGCCACTGTTCGATTTTCAGACGATCATTTCCGCGACGTGATCGTCAAGATGATGTTCACCTACGGCGACAGCGCGTTTCCGCTAGAGGTGAGTATTTTATGCTATATGGATTTCTCGATTTGTCAGAACAACATGGACACGTGCGTGGACGTGGTCAAGTACCAGCTGGTGAAGATGTGCGACGACGCCTACGCGTTCAGCCGCGCGAAGGGGTGAGTACGGGGTACTGTAGTCGACGGTTTTACTTTATTTATTAATATTAAACATTTATAAATCCATTTAGTCGCTCGACGATCGACGTGGGCGACCTGGTATTTCTGCTCCGCCGTCACCGCCACCTCCTCACCCGCCTGCTCAACTACTGCAAGGTGCGCGAGATGTTTGTTTGCGTGATAGCAACTATTTCTACTTCGCTGTTTCATGATATATGTTTCACCACTTACATAACCCAAATATTGTCGCGTGTTTGTATCAATACGTTCTTGATATAAACAGTTCTCAATTTCACTACATGCATTACTCCAAAACTAATGGTTATCGATTGATTGCGCAAAAACTAAGGCGAATTACAAAAATCGCTTTCTGTAGCGGCCTTTGTATATATGAGTCAGTTAGACCTCCAAAAAATTGCAGCTCCTCAGCTTTATTCACCGTCGAGTAATTTGGGATTTAGTGAGTTCCTATCATCATCTGATTACTGTTTGAATGTGAATATAATGAAAACTACGGGTCTGTTGACAAAACGTCCAACAGTTGATTTGTCAGATAAAGTGAGAAGCATACGTCGTTCAAATTTCAGCTTTTTGTTTTTTAGGAGAACTGAGATATACCACTTTTCATCAAACTGACAATTTCACAGAAAATCATAAACAGAGCGTTTGTGAGAAAAGTTGAAAAGCTCTGTACCGAATTGCGGCTCTGTACCGAATTGCGTAATGGTATGCCGAACATTTCTTCTTTTTATACTAACTTTCTATCTGTACTCCCCGCGGAGTAATCTGGTATTGAATGTAAACCTGGAAAGTTTACTTTTCATTAAACACCATAAATATGAGTTCGGAAAAGACCCGCTTCACACCGCGGCGCAGCTAATGGTGTGGTCGTGTGGTCTCGCGTTTCGAAGGCGTTTCGAAATCTATCGAAAGGAGTTCAGTGGTTGTTTGCAGACAGCGCAGCACCTGACGCGGCTGAACACGGACGCGTCGGGCGGCGCGTCGGGCACGTGCATTGAGGAGGGCGACGACGTCGGCGAGGGGCCACTGCTCTACGAACACATACCCACGTACGTCTCGTTTGTGTTGGTTAGCCTAGCTCTCATTGAACTCAAAAATTACATATGCTGTTGTATGATGATCTTGGAGAGATTATAGCTTCTCGAAAACCTATACTTCCTGCTTCCTGAATACATTTTTTTTTGAATCTCTCTTTTTGCTCCCACTGTATGCTCACGCGTTGCTCGACTCTCCGTAGATCAGCGTTGTCGCTCCGCAGCCGACGAGCATCGTATCCCCTCATCCCTCATCGCCTAGTTTGAGTTATTCTCTCCGCTCCTCGACCTTGACATCTCTCCCTCCCCCTCCTCCACCTCCATTCCCCCCTCGTTCAGCGCGTGCGGCGGGGACGACGTGTACGACGCGGTCGCCGACGCGGTCAACGAGCAGCAGGCAGACCTGCGAGCCGCGCAGCTGGAGGTGGGCCCTCTCTCTTTATCCCTCTCTCCTCTCTCTCTCTCTCCCTCCCTCCGTCCCCTTCTCTCTCTCTCTTCTCATTTCCCTTCTTCCTTCGACGTCCTTATCCACTATCACCACCACCTCTTCCCCAAGGTGGTGATGAGGCTCTCCATCTTCATCTTGATTTTCATCTCGCCCTCCCGCAGCTCCTCCCCGACCCTCTCTACGAGTCGCGCCGTCGCCGGCTGGCCCTCCGCGCCAAGAAGCTCACCTCGCAGCTCTACGCAATGTATGCCGACGCCCGCACCGCCCACTTTGTCAGCCGCAACCCCCTGCAACGGTCTGTTTCAGAATAGTCTATTCATAAGTGGTTATTATGACATACACACAAATCGAACAATGAATGAGGCGTTCAAGGCGTTCTGTGTCTCTAACCATTTCAAATAAGTTTCACACCTATGTTTCGTTGATGGATATCTTGCGTACATTAATTAAATGAAAACACCCTGTATATTAGTATTTCAATGGTTAAAGACAATGAGAAGAAGAGAGTGAGACAGACAGACAAACAGACCTCCTCCCCTCGCAGGCTCTCCTCGTCTGCACGCTTCCTGTCGTGGCTCGGCTCCCCTCCCCTGTCCACCACCGCCGTGTTCGTACTCGCCTTCCTCGCCAGGGAAACCATCGCCGAACTGGTACCGTATTACAGTATCCTACCGTATCTCCGTATTACTGTATAATGAATTCTTAACCGTTCAGGTCGACGACGCGTATCTGTTGTCGCAGCAGGAGTGGCCGGGCTCGTTCTCTCGCGAGGGTGCATCCGATGCTCTACAGGTACTCCTTGAGGTTTTGTAGTTACAGTATTGATATCACATCTGTGTATCTCTCGTACTCCTTCGAATACATCTTGGTCTGTCAGGTTCGGCACTATGAGGAGGCCCTTCGCCGCAATTTGGGCTTCCGTCAGAGAGGCGACTTCCTCTTCGGGTATTTCTGAACGCTTTATCAGCATATTTTACAAACCACCTCATCTCATTATTGGTATTTCTATTTCCGGTTCACTTTGTTGTCTGTTTGTATATTGTGTGTGTCAATAGTTCATAAAGTTTATTATCAAAAACCATCAATCCAGTCGGCAACAAACAAAACAAAACGCTGCCACCTGGCAAATCAACAACACAAAGTGAGAATAGCAAACATAACAACACTATGAACAGAACATTGCTAGTCAATAGACGTCTAAACATGTGATACAATATTCAAAACACTAGAGGTTCTTTTCACTTGTAATGCTATCAGGTACATACTGCACACGGTGCTCACCTCCTGTCACCCCTTCCTCCGCCTCTTCCTCCCCTACCACCTCCTCGTCCACCCATCACCGCTCTCTTGTCCGTCACTCGGATGCCGCCCCCCTTGCCTCCCTTCCCCTTCATCTTCTTCTTGTACCCCGGCCCCTCGTCGTCGTCATCCTCGTCGTCAAAGTTGCTGAATACATGACATAAAAATCATCTCTGAACCTGGTCTATTGGCAAGCAAATAATCACACGGTGTATAACCACGTAGTAAAACATACACTTCGCTGGACTCCCAACACTTGAAACAAACACAATGAAATGGTAACGTACCGCTTCCTCTTCCTCTTGTCCTCCATGTCGCGCATCTCGTTCTTGGCTGCGTCGATCGCCTCCGCCACTCGCTCAGTCATCATCATCACATCGCCCTCCACGCACGGGTACTCCGACAGCTTCTTGCCTACAATGGAAAACTTTCGGACTCACTATTAAAATAGTGTTTAAATGATATATCTACCCAAGTTATCAAGGCGGAACACTTGGTTGCATGTACTGACCAATGTGCTGTTCAATCTTCTGGTAGCTCTCGACGTCGTACTGGGTTACAAAAGTGATGGCGAGACCGGCGCGACCGGCACGGGCAGTGCGACCCACCCTCAAACACAATGCATACAGTATACTCACATGATTCCACTGTCAAAGTCTGATGGTAAGAATTAACATCAGCATACCTGTGAATGTAGTCCTTGCTCTGCGCGGGCACGTCAAAGTTCACGACCAGGTCGACGTGGGGAATGTCGAGACCGCGGGACGCCACGTCGGTGCACACCAGCAAGTTGCGCGCCTTGCCCTTGAACTTGTTCAGCGACGCCAGACGCTTCGTCTGAAAAATACTTACATTTGCATGAACTATACGCAACACAATTCATATCTGTCGTTGACAAAATCATTATGAACAATGATGACTACAACTCGCCCCACTCGCTCTCGCTCACCTGTGACATTTGTCCGTGGAGGGGCACGGCCTGGAGTCCGAGCTGTCGCAGCATCACAGCCACCTTCATCGCCGAAGTGCACGTGGCACAGAAGATGATGCCCGTGTTGCCGCTCAGCTCGTTCAGCAGGTACACCAGGTACGCCTCCTGCAAACAAAGTATGACGGTGTTTTATTGTTTCGTTGAATAATAATATATAGTATGACCTATTGTTTAAATTATCATAGTATATCACGGTCACCTTCATGACTTATCGTCATAGTATGTCCTATTATTAATCATACAATATATACAACACATTACATATTACATTTCACACGCGCACCTTGTACTTGTGGGGGATGAATATGTAGTGCTGCTTGAGCTTGTCGACCGTCTTGTACCGAGTGGACACCTCCACGCGAGCCGGGTTGCGCAGAGACGCGCGCTCCAGCTTCGCCACCTAAACATGCTAATTATATGATTCACTTTCAAATAAACATTGTCGACGTAAAACAACTGTAATAGGTGAAGCGGTGACGCGTGAAAATACAAAGTAACAAACGTAAAACTAACCTTTTTGGTCATGGTAGCGGAGAAGAGGTAGGTGCGGCGCTCCTTGGGAAGCACCTTTAGAATCTTGTCCAGCTCCACCTGAAACGAACGGTTATAGTACACATTACATAAAACAATTATAATCGTCAACAACAAAATACTTACTTCGAAGTCCATGTTGAGGATACGATCGGCCTCGTCCATGACGAGGAACTTGAGAGCGCGCAGGTTGAAGCCCTTCGTGTTTTCCAGATGGTCTACCAGACGACCGGGAGTGGCTGAAATAGAAGTGATTAGAATATATTGATGTGATACAGTATACAGTATACACATACGACAAATACAGAAACCGAACTACCGAACACTCACCGACAATTATGTGAGGGCGCTTGGCGAGAGCGATCGCCTGGGTGGCGTTGTCAACGCCTCCGACGATAACGGCTGAAAAAATCCATTAGTGCTGTCCAATTACATGAAATAGGTTGGCTTCTCTCTACACTTGACACTCACCGACGAGAAGTCCGATGGACGATCCGAGCGCCTCGAACTGCTGGGCGATCTGGAAGGCCAGCTCGCGAGTAGGAGTCAGCACCAGACAGAACAGCTTCTGCGCGTTCTCGAGCAGCGACTGAAGCACGGGAAGGGCGAACGCTCCCGTCTTACCCGATCTGAAACAACAGACCATAACAAACATGGACATGGTGGCGAGATAAACACGGGAAGACAATCACAATCACATCGTAACCAGAAAAATACTGACCCAGTCTCGGCGAGTCCGATAATGTCGCGTCCCTGGAGGGCGGGGATGAGCGAGGCGGCCTGGATCTTGGACGGCTCCTTCCAACCCAGCCGGTCGCACGCGTCACACAACACTTGGCACACACCCTGAGTGATTCAGATGGTCAGTTCGAACAAAGTGACAATTGAAGTAAAAACTCACAAGCTCCTTGAACGACTTCTTGACCTCTTCCTCTTCTTCCTCCTCTTCCTCGACCTGTTCACCCTCGGCAGTCTCAGTCACCCCGTCATCCTCCTCTTCGTCACCGCTACCCAGAAGGTCTTTCTTCTTGGTGAGCACCTATTGGACATGCATGGATAGAGGAGAGAAAAACAAATCAATCTTACCTTCTTTTTCTTCACCTCGGTGATCTTCTGTTGCTCCTCGTCAGACGATGAGTCAGACATTCTATAACAACCATATATTGAATCCTGAACTCCTATCACACAATTACAAAACGAAGGAGAACAAACAACAAAATTTTCGAAAATTGGTCACTTCGAGCAAAGGGGCGTGGCATAATTTAGTACGCTGTGCGCAGTTTCCACGCTTTTGTCGTATAGACTCTCTCCACTTCTCATACTCTATACATTCCACAGCCTTGCAGGATGTGCACAATTTTCATATCATCATTCCCCGCCGAATTTCAAACTTATTTTTTATTTATTTTCATTTTCTCGCTTCGTTTCTTTGTTTTGCTTGGATTTCATGGTATTACATATTGAAATCTGATCATACCATGTATCTACGCTACTTCGATTCTCGCCCGCTTTCGTGTCCAAAACAATCGAAAACTGTCGTTTGTTGTTCAGGATGGCGCTGAAGTTCGATAAGAAGCAGAACCCTCTGGACGAGATGAAGGCGTTCAAGGCGGCGATGCACGACGCCGTCGTCAACCCCGACTGGAAGAGCGCCGGTCTCATCCAGCGTCAGCGCTGGTCGCCCTACTCCTTCGAGGGAGGGTGAGTGGATCATTTCTTGCTTGTTCTAATCGTTTTTGTTTCTATGGTTTAATAGCTATGTGAACCTATTGTTGCAGATCGACCTGTGCCATCTCGGGCGAGAACTTTGCCATCATCGCCTCGGACACGCGTATGTCTCAGAACGAGATCAACATTCTCACCCGCGACGCCCAGAAGATCCACGCCTTGTGAGTCGATTGAAATAATATTAAAGCTCCTCAGTAGCTCCTTGATCTCTCTAGCTGATTGAAAGCTCCCCAAAACTCCTAGATTTTGTCCTCCTTTTACAGGAACGACAGCGTCGTGTTCACCACTTCTGGCTTCTACGGAGACGTGCTGCAGCTCAAGAGGGTGCTTCAGGTGTGTCACCGTTCTCGATTTTCTACATAGTTGCCAAGTGTTGGTAGCATCCTAATATATAGAAGACGCACTGTCTGTCTGTAAGTAACGGTAGCAGCCAGCCCATCTCCCAACACAAGTCGACCCCAACATGTTATGAGCGCCGTTTACACGACTCCGACTCCGACTGGTATGTTTATAAAATACCTGGTTTGCAGTCCCGCCTGCACAAGTTCCGCTTCGACTACAAGTCTGACATGACGGTGGACCTCGCGTCGGAGCTGCTGGCCAGGAACCTCTACTACCGCCGCTTTTTCCCCTACTACACTGGAGTCATCCTCGCCGGAATCGACGAGAACGGTATGTGTGGGGGTTCAGTATTTTGTCGTTCAGTATATCTTCAACATACAAACACGATTGGTACTCGTTTTATGCGTGGATCTTGGTTATTCGATGACACGTATTTTGCACATTGTCTTGATTCACAAAGTGTTCTGTCATGTAGTGATCATGAGTGATGTTTTTGTAACTCGTTCTTGGTCAATGAACCACTCTTGTACTCATATTGCTACTTATAGGGCATTCCCCCGTTCATCGTACGGCAGTCATTTTGCCGAATGTTTACTAGACAGCATTTGAGGCATCAATTGACCGTTATCGGCCCGTGCCAGACCATTCGGCCGCGCAACTCGCGCGCTTGGCGGTCTCTTTTTAGGGAAATGAGGGTCATTTACAAGTCTAATGAAGCAGAGTTCTCCATCTTCTAAAGTTAATTACTCCTTTCAGAATTAAGCAATCTTCACAAAATTGATATGTGATGGGTATCAGTAGTTCTCATCGATCTCTAGTGTTCGATTTTTGATTTTCGCGTCCGTTTTCTAATTAGAGTCCAAAAACCTTGATTTTGACTCGATTTCCAATGGGAAAGCTCCGAAACTTAATTACTCTCTTCAAACTTATCGCACAGCGCCCAGTTTTCTGGAGAAGATGCCCAGATAGAATGCTCAGAGATCTCTAGTGCTCGATTTTTCGATTTCCGTTATTTTTATCATGTTTGAGCACAAAACATACAATCGGGGCAAATTTGCATAAAATTCTCGTCTGTCTGGCGAGCCAGCGATATTGCCGTACGCTGAAAGGAGGGAATGGCCTATACATTATTTAATTTGTTCTTATAATTGAATGAAACATATTTTTATTTGGTTGGGTGCAAATACATGTTTTGACAGGCAAGGGCGCTGTGTTCTCGTACGACCCGATTGGCTGCGTTGAGCGCATCGGCTACTCTGCGTCGGGCGCCGCCGAGCCCATGATGATCCCCTTCCTCGATTGCCAGGTGGGCACAATGCACACTTGGTCATTATCTCGTGTTAAATACGTTTCTCTGTATTGGTTAGCATGACCTGGTGTTGTTTGTTTTCATAGTCGTTGATTGCGTCAAGCCGAGCACACATCATACATCATATTGGCGTCATTATCTTTCATTAAATATGTTTCTCTCTAGTGGTTGATGTAGTGTGTTAATAACTCGTTCTTAAACCCATCTTTAACTTTAACCTCCTCAATAACCCACCTCCTCGCTCAGATCGGCCACGTGACCCTGTCGGAGGAGGCGGAGAAGCCGCCGCTCACCATCGAGCGCGCCACTTCCCTCATGAAGGTGAGTATAGAGGGTTGGGTAATAATAGGTAGTACTCCAGACCAGTATTATTGGAAAGTAGTTTTGTTCTTTTTCTATACATCTAGTTGGAAACATACCATCGTTGGGCTATGCTGTGGTGCCATGGTCTTCCTTCGACCCCCCAGCAGAGTGAAACTGTTGAATGGGGGGAAGGGGCATACCTTTATCTTTACCTTTACCTTAATTTGAAACATATTTCATGTATGTACATTTATGTTAGAACACGCGTCTTTCAGGACGCGTTCCGCACTGCCGCGGAGCGTGAGATCTCTACGGGAGACAAGATCCATCTGGTGATTTGCGAGGCCGGCAAGCCCATCCAGCACAAGTTCCTGCCCCTCCGCGAGGACTAGGCGGGGTACTGTATCCTGTATCAACCCGGATGCTGTGGTTGTCTCGCTGTATATTTATTGCGTGGGAGGTGATGATTGCTGGTTGGCATGCATAAGCCTGTGTGCAAATACCGGCTTGTGTGTGTCAATTGTCGCCCACTGTTCCCTGTTCCCCCTCTCTTTTCGTATGTAATTTATTGCTACGTGTTATATTGTACGGTGAATGTATTCTGATATAAATGTGGTATGTAAATTTTTCACGCATTTTATGAAAACTGTTTGCAACAGTGGCGTTTTGCTTTATCTGTTTTGAGGGGTTATGCTTGGTTAGTGTAGACCTTCTGAAGAGATTAGTGGCTATCAATGATCACGCGAAGTTGTATTGGTAGTTATCAGTAAGAGTGACTGGTCATACGCAGAGTGCAGCCTTTAGGATAAGCAGTGAGCGACAGGGGTTATGCTGACGTCAACATGGAGCTGATATGGTGATATAACTGCTGATAACAGGAGTTTGACGTTTGCCGGCACACGCTTGGCGCAGGTATGATGAAAGTTGAAAGAGTGATCTTTCTATTTCTAGATTCCGGTATTCCAGAATTTTCGGTGCGCCACTGTATAAGGCGATTAGTTGATCAGTAGTGGTTGCGTAGTTTGTTGATTTCTAAAGGGCGTTACAACCCAGACACAGTACTTTACTTTGAATGGAATGTTGACTGTACTGGTTGCAGAATACGGTAGGATTGTATGTACACGTCAGTTCACTGTTGTGGTGTCTGTTGTTATGCTACTTTGTTGTGTCGAGCAATGTCTAGCTGGGTTAGTTGGTCAACTAGGGTGTGGGTGTCTGGAAAGGAACTGGTTTCGCTCCTCATGCGGGTGCGGGTACATCGGTATCCTGTCATGTTTTTGGTTGCGTTTTGGAATCGATTAGTGTAGGTGTAGTACTCTAGTACAATGACCACATTTTTAAATACCATTTCCGGAACTGTCCTAGTCGCTCAATCTAATGTGACGTGTCTAACACCCCGTCTCACTATTTGTCCCGCCCTCTCGCTTCTCTGCGCGCTCTTCCGCACCCCGCACTCTCTCTCGCGTTTCTCTCCTTGTGAGGGAATATATATCGATCGCGAGGCCTTTCAGTCAGCTGTTTCCAGAGCTCGTCACTCTGGTTTTGAGTGTTTATGCAGAATGAGTTTCCGCTCGTTTTCTTCTCGTATTTACACATTACGGTTTTTCTCACACAAAACTTGCTGTGGAAAGTGCGCATCGATTTGCTTTGCTTTACCTGCGCTCTCTCTACTTCTTACCTGTGTGCGTTGTTATACACAATCGTGTGATTGGTGGTATTGATTGGGAATGCGATAGCATGTGGCGAATATTGCAGCGGTTATGCGCAGATGGTGAGAGAGAAAGAGAGTGAGAGAGAGCGGAAGGGGAGTGAGAGAGAGAGAGAAAGAGTGGGGCTGATTGATCTTTCCTTCACGTGCGCTGATGCGTTGTGGCCACACTCTGGTGTTACACGCTACTCGCCCCTTCTCGATTTCGTTTCCCGGTTTCCCGCCTAAAAATATCACGTCCTTGAGCCATATTGGGTGCGAGTCTGTCTGCCAGCATGTCTTGCCTATGATTTGAGGTTGCATGATCCACTTTCGAGTCGCTCGCGTGGAAAAGTGGAACAATGTTTGTTCTTGCCTCACATCTGTTATACTGAGATGTGTCGGAGTTTTATCGACTATATCAACGGAGTTTTATTGGATGAATTCCTACAGTGTTGTTTTGGCTCAGTTGTTGGATTGATTGACCGTGATTTGCGCCAATTTTATTTTATTTTATTTGTTTTGAGAAAGCGTATCTGTTGTTTCGAAAGTGAATCACTGGTATTGGCTCGGGAGTCGGGAAATGTTGATAGATTGAGCGAGCGCATTTTTCTTGTCCTGTCTATATGATCCGTCAATCGATTGATAGATTTTCATTACCGCGTTCGTGATGTTAATATTGTTGATTAATCATTGAATGGGGCGAGGCACTGTCGTTTTATGCAACTGTTTATGTACGATTAAAAGTCTATTGTATGATGTGTTGTCCACATACCAACCATTCACATGATCATTTTCTGAGCTGCTATTCGCTCGATTCATTCATTCATGCTCGCCTCGCCTCGCCCTCGCCTTGCTTTATTGGTTTTGTGATGACGTCGTTGATATGAATGAATTCATCACGTTATTAGTAATCTGATTGATTGATTGATTGATTGTTTGATTGATTGATTGATTGATTGATTGATTGCAGAGTGATGCATGAGAGCTGTCTGTGGAGGCAGGAAGCATCGATCGAATACGAGAAGACTGAGTGAATCGAGTTGTTCTACCATGACAAAGGGAGCAGGGCTGACGGCGGCGCTGTGGCGGCGACAAATGGGCTACGTCTGGATGATGGGGTGTGCTTTGTTTTCTTCTGTTTTTCTATTTCCTTCACTCCAAGCACGTAGCTATGTATCAATGGACTATCTTCGATGTGTGTGTGTTGTTGATCGGTAGCAAGAAGACACGATAATTAGTGTGAAAGCGCACAGCGTTGTTTTTTTTGTTTTGAAACATGTAAACATGTGGATTGTTTTGTCGCAGCTGCATTCTGGCGGTGCTGTGTGCGGACGCAGCAGCGCGCGCCGACAACGTCTCCATATCCGCAGACTTCCGCGACACCCTAGCCGGCTACATTGGACCGCAACCCAAACCGAGGTGCGCATACTGTACTTTTGATTTGGGTACTTTAAATACTGTACTTTTGAATTGAGATGTTGTTGTGCTACTGTTTTTGATAGTTCTGTTTATGTTTATGAGGTTCGGATTAGGATTAGGGTTTCTATGGGGAATAGTTGGTGCGAGGCTTCAATCAGCGACACTGTTTCTTGCTTTCCGTGCAGTTTTCGTAGTTTCTATTCGTTCCTATTTCTGTGCGTTATCTCGCCTCCGCCTCCTGATAGCAGATGCAATTGCGCGAAGCCGCGTTCCGTTGGTGTGAGGATCACAAAAACTGAAACTGGTTACCACGGCGTTTCTTCACTTTTCTCTCTTTCATCTCTCTCTCTCTCTCTCTCTCTCTCTCTATCGCAGGCGCAGCACCGATGTCCACTTGCTATTATTCCTTTCTCAGTTCTTCAGTCAGTCTCACCTTATGGCGTTCGAATCGTATGGTGCGTAGCTGATTCTGGTGAAATTGGTTTCGTTCTATCAGTATCAGTGTGGCACGCTTGTAGCTCTTCTCTATCTCGTGAATTGCGGAAGACAAGTTATCGACATCTCTTTGAATGTTTACTGATTACTGTTTCTTCTGTCTCTTTGATATCCGCTTCTTACATTTAGTTGAAGGCGTTGCTAAGTGATGAGAACACATCTCGAGGGAATTCGCAAAATAACGTCAACGATCTTTAATTGGTAAAAATGCCAGTTTCCTCTTCGGCCAACTTTGTTCGCTATTTGTTGAAAATATCACTCGTTCCTTTTTAATGTTCCCGTTCCGTAGTCATCTGAAACTTGCACTTATGGTTTTGTATGTGGAACTGCTGTCGGTATATTGTAATAAGTGGATTGTGGTTTGTGGATAGTGCGAGTAGTACACTCTCTGTTTGCCTACTTTTCTTACTCTCATCGCCGTCTGATTTCGTTCCTGGATAATCAGTCACCTCTTCTGTTTGCTCTAGTGTGAGCTTACTTGATTCAATGATATCGATGCGATTGCGATATTCCAAGACAAAGATTTTGCTCTCTCTCTCTCTCTCTCTCTCTCTCTCTCTCTCTCTCTCTCTCTCTCTCTCTCTCTCTCTGGAGAGAGAGAGAGAGAGAGAGAGAAGCGTGGGTTTTTCGTGAGCCATTTTGTGTGATCTCGCATGTGCTATCGCCGCGGCGGCGCAGTTTTTTTGAGCAAAACCTATCTGCCATTCTCGCTAACTATGAGAGAGAGAGAGAGAGAGAGAGAGAGCAGGGAGGTTTCATGGCGTCGGCATCACACATGATCCGTCAGTAGCTGGCTCACGTGCGCATTTGATAACCGATCACCTTGTCTCTCTGATAGTATTTTGGGATTCTCCCTATTCTCCCTTTCGATTCATTCTTCACTGAACGAGTGACGAGAAACGAGTGGTGGTGTCTCGCGCTCTCGTGCCTACCCATTGATAGAAATTGATTGATTGATTGATTGATTGATTGAAGAGACGAGAGATGATTCGATTTCAATCGCCGATTGTTATTCTTGGAGGATATGCGAGCGATTTCGAAGGGATATTAGAGAAGGACAGATTGATCATCTTTGGTGATGGCTGCAAGCCAAGCCAGTGGTGGTGGTGGTATTGGCAGGATTGCAGGATAGAGAAAGAGAGAGAGAGAGAGAGAGAGAGAGAGAGAGAGAGAGAGAGATGCTTATCCAGTGCTGTGTGCGCTGCAGCGAACGGATGGATCGAAGGGGCGCCGATGGATCCCCCCTCTATGGATCTACTCGAATCCGCGTTGGCTATGCTGACTTGGATCTTTGAGATGGCTATCTGCTCGGATCCATCCTGGAATAGTCAGAGCGTCAGAAACTGTGTGTTTTCGTGCAAGTGACCGATCTTTTCCGTTTGTCTGTTGCATTTGCGCGTTTCTGGATCTTCCGGATCGTTGTGTATTCTCTGCCTGCATTGTCACTCGTCACTTTTGGCGTGCGCACGGCCCGGATAGTTGCACAGCGCGCCTCACAGAGAGAGCGGCTGGCGCGCAGGCTGCCCCGCGAGTGAATGAGCGCGTAGCGATTTCAAGAGAGAAATTATCGCGCTCAACCGCTTGCTGGCAAATTCGTAAAAGAGCAGAGCGTCGCGTGTATGCGGCGCGGTCGTGGGCCTGAGCGCTCTCGACTGTGCAACTATCCGGACCGTGGTGCGGAATATCAGTGGTGCGTGATTCTCACGCGAATGAAGAATGAACGATGTGAGATGTTTGTCTGCGACCGTCGTGTATGGTGTATGGCGCTGTATAGTTTGTTATCGATATATGGATTGTAGTTGTCTGTGAGCGAGCGGGGAATACCGTCTCTCTCTCTCTCTCTCTCTCTCTCTCTTTCTCTCTCTCTCTTTCTCTCTCTCTCTCTCTCTATGTGCCTTCTTTTGACGCACGTCGGCTCTCTTTGTCCAGCTTATGACTGTTGTCGTGTTGCCGCGGTCGCGCATTGTATTTTTCGTCTCGATTCGTTCTATCTGACTGTTGTATTGGTAGCCGTGCCACTTGTTCACTACGACGTCTGAGTGTCGGTCGAATGTTCGGAGGGGACAGGGAATGAGCAGACAGGACAAGGCTATGCGCGGAGCCTTGAGCCTCGCCCGCTCGCTCTGTCTCCTCCTTGGCGGCATTGTCACTATTGCCGCCGCCGCTGCCACTACTGTATTAATTAGGTGGGTTACTGTATCGATTGCTAAAGTGTTGACGTGTATATAATCTGTATTCTGTGTCTATGGGGCGGAAGCGTTTTTGTAAGTGACGACGACATCTCACATTAGTTGACTATATGCTCGTCTTACTGCAGCTGGTGTCGCTTTTGGGACAAGGGTGAGATGTGACTTGTTTCTGACGCCTTTGACGGTAGACCTTTTGATGCCCGCTGATTCTGACTGGTGTGTCGAATCGGCTCGCTTCTTTATTCGCTTTTTGGCCGCACTCTGCACTGTCTCCATGACCGATCCATCATCTCTCTCCAGAAGAATCTGCCGATTCCCTTATGGGATGTTTCTCTTTCATTCATCGATCACCACTGTGTTGGTGTTTCGAAAGTGGCTGGCTAGTCCACTGCTAGCTGACCACTACTAGGCACTAGGCTACTATGGAACTGGATTTGTTGTATGAGGGAGAAGAACGAGCGAGGGATGTAAATATAGCCTGATGGCTTGTTATTTATTATTCACAGAACGTTTGTGTGATTTGTGTAAGGACGTTGTATGTGTAGAATTGATTTGTTTGAACAGATGTCAAGGTAAGGACGACGATGAATTAATTCAATGTTTGTTTGATGGAATGGATGCGCGTGACGCTGGTTATTTAAAAATTCATTTGTATTTGAGAACATGAGGATTTAATCGCGTCTTTCACAAGATTTTTGTTCCTGCAAAGCCTGACCTGACTAGTAAAAAGTGTACGAGTGCGTCATAGATAAGTGATTTGTGATGGTTTCTGAGTGACAGCTTGCAAACGGCTAGGATTTCCAACAGAAGTTTTTCAAACGGAAGTTTCCCTCTCTCCTCTCTCTTTGTTTCTCTTTCAGGGATAAAACAAAAATAGAGAGAAAGGGAAATGGAAAAATGGAACGCTTGGATCTTATGATATTTGTTTGATGCGGTTGATTGAAGAAAATGACATATTTGCTCGCTTCTTGATGGTGAAGTTTTGATCGCAGTTACGCAATTATTTGCATGGTTTCAATGTGGTTTTATCGCTTTTGACACGTGACGATGGGGTTGGCTTGGTTTTTTTTATTGACTACGGTCTGCTTCTGTACGATTACTCGGGGTAGATGTGCGTCAGGCTTGATAAGACCACGTGTGTTAGTGAGAACCTGAGAACAGTGATAAAACGATGAAATCATACCGTACTAATAGTTGATTGATAGAAACTGAGGTTATTCCACATTATACCTTAAAAACACAAAAGATAATGTAGAACATTAGGAGTGCAAGGTGTATTTCACAATTGTTTCAGTGCGGACCCGCTGTGTCAGTTGGATTGGCGAGGGGGCGGCAGTAGTGACGAGCCAGCGAGAGGAGGAGGAGGAGGAGGCAACTGCACTAATGAACAGGTGGGCAGGAATTCATGTCACTGTTTGATGAAAAAAAAGCGGATAGAACTTTAGTGTTACTGATTGACAAGCAGTTTCTGTGAAGTTGTTTTAGTTTCGTTCCAATTATATGTGTATGCGCAATCTACATTAAATAGTGTACACGATTTCTGACGTTGTATTATAAGTGAAACGTATTGTTCATTGTTTGATTCCACGTCTCGTAGATGATTGATACCATATTGGACTATGTATCAACACTGAAACGTATGTTTAGTTGCTGGAGGCGTCGCGCTTTCGCAATATCACTGCGGCTGCGGTGGCCAATGCAACGGAGGAGGCGGTGAAAGGAGCGGCAGGAGGAGGAGGAGGGGAGAAGAGGGAGGAGGAGGCCACCCAGCAGCCGCCCATTGTCACATTCGACGAGTGGACTAAGGAGAAGCTCAAGCAGGTGGGTAGTGTCAGAGTGGACATGGCTGACCTCGTGATTCAGCCCCCTGTCGTCGTTCCCCCTGTCGCCGCGGCTCCAGCCTCAGGCAGCCCGCAAGCCCCGCCCACCAGGACCACGCCCCCTGCGGCTGCTGCGAGAAACTATGCGTCGAAAGAATGCGGCGCCAAGGTGATCTACTCGAATCCAGAAGCGGAGAACACCAAGGCTGTGTTGAACGATAAGGTGGGCGTTTGTTTGTTTGTTTACCTGGTTGGTTGCTTGTTTACCTGGTCGTTTACTTGTTGACCTTGTTGTTGTTTACAGGAGATGGACGAGTACATGCGCAACCCGTGTGAGAAGGCGCCACACAAGCAGATTGTCGTCGAGCTCTGCGAGACGATACAGGTATCGATTAATTATCGATTATTTGATTGATTGATTGATTGATTATCGGTCGATTGCAGCCGCGTGTCATTGAGCTCGGCAACTTTGAGCTGTTCTCGTCGGGTCCCAAGGACGTCAAGGTATGATTATCTGTTAAAAAGTACTTGCGTAAAGATATTAAGTTTGTCTTGACCCAATTCAACAAAAGCGCATGCATAAAACGTTTACAAATACTAAAACAAACCTGCGCCTCTCTCTTTCCCCCCTCTCTCTCTCCTCTCTTCTCTCTCTCCGTCTTCTCTCTCTCCTAGACGTATGACGTTATTCATTTGTATTGTTATATTTCATCTGTTAGTGTTCACTGTCCGTTATGCGCAGGTTTGTGTTAGTATTTGTAAACGTTTTATGCATGCGCTTTTGTTGAATTGGGTCAAGACAAACTTAATATCTTTACGCAAGTACTTTTTAACAGATAATATATGTGCTTTTGTTGAATTTCATAGAAATTTCTTCTCTTTCTGATTCCCAAGCTCTGTCGTTAATTAGTACGCATAGAACTATTATGTGACACATTTTATGATGTGACGCACAATGTTGCGTGTGGAACCCAAAACAACGCAAACCCGGCGCGAATTAGACGCTGGCGGCGGCGAGGCGAACTACACTCAAAGTGCTAGTTGGAGAACGCGCGCAGAAAACGCCGAGAGAGTACGCTTTCGGCAGAGAGTCAGCGTTACCGGACACGACATCCCCCGGTTCACGGATTCGGAACACATGTTTTGTGATTTTTATGTTTCAATGGCGGTGTATGTTGTAGATGGAAATTTGATGATAATCTCACGGGTTTGTGTGAATGATCAAATTTGATTTTTTTTAGAATCGCAAACATGAACATTATACGTTGAAAACGATAGGCACGGGTGGGGTTGATAATGGCAAAACTCACTTACCTGTCCCTATTAGGTGTGGGTGTCGGAGCGTTTCCCTTCGAACGAGTGGACGCTGCTCGCGTCTCCCTCTGCCGCCGACAAGCGACACGTCCAGACGTTCCCCGTCGACGCGGACAAGCGCGGAGTGTACGCCAAGTTTGTCAAGGTGGGTGGGGTGTTTTTCATCTGTTTGGCATACATTTCAAAATGGTTGATCCTTGTTTCCATTGTTGTTGTCTGTGAAACGGTTGTCTTGTCTTCACAGAATAGTCTGTTCCTTTGAATCTACCGATTGCTGAGTATTGTTTCCAGCACCTATGACTTGTCGGTGAAACGTATCTTTGTTAAGTTGTTTTAGTCTTGGTTGTACTTTTCGAGGAATCTCTGCATGATTCTTTAGCATTGTTCTTATCAGGTATGAGTTGTCAACATATCTTTGCTAAGCTTTTCAAAGTAGTTTTGTCTTCACAGAGTTGTCTGTACTTTTAGATGAAGATTTGCAGCACAACGCCTGTAGAGGATTGTTCATATCAGCTATGAGTTGTCTGTGAAACGTATCTTTGCTAAGTTTGTCAAGGTTTTCTTGTCTTCATAGAGTTGTCTGTACTTTTTTATGAGACATTGGTTCTACATATTGCTGACATGGAGTGTCGTTTAGGTCACAGTCACAGAAACCGATGATGAACAAACTGATAGCAAAGATACCCTAGGAGGTAGTCGAAACCCGTTTTCAAATCCACATGACCGGCCATACGTTTCGAGATATTTACGTTTCAAAATTTGAAGCTAAACCGTGTGGATTGCTTTCGCGGCCTGTCACTCTAATCGTGCGAGCTGTGAAACAGCGGCGGTGGCCCAGTGGATAGAGCGGTCGTCTGAGTATTGTTTCCATCACCTATGACTTGTCGGTGAAACGTATCCTTGTGACTTCAGCTCGAGTTGCTCTCACATCACGGCAGCGAGCACTACTGTACGCTGTCCCTGCTGAGGTGAGTCGGTTGGGGATACGGTAGAGTGAATTTGGGTTACTGTAGCGTATCTCATTTAGGGTGCTTGGCATGAGTATGGTGGATGAGTACGAGGCGGAAGCCGAGGCAGCGGCTATCGGACGGTAAGGCGATTATTGATTATTGATTTTGAAATGTCCCTGTTGTAATATGTTTCGCAGTGTAGAGTGTAGTAATCATATGTTCGCTACTGCCAGAGATCATAAATCGCCGATTTTATTCCTTTTATGATAAGGATTATTTCTTGCAGTGTGAGCGTAACGGATCTGAAATGGAAACGTAATAGCGTAGTATAATAATTCATGATCGGTTTTGTTTGAATCGTAATTGTATACGCATAGATCAATCAATCAATCGTTTATCCAGAATCGCTATATCCTGACTATACAACAAGTGCATACGGCACACCACAAGGGCTAAGCGCTGGGAGAAACACAGTTTAGCAACGGGAATGGTAGGGTCGAAGGTCGAAAGTCGATATTAGATCGATAGTCAGTCGATAATCATTCGATTTCCTTTCCATAATTTATTAGAATTAGATACCATTATAGACGATAGTGGAGCTCCGGGTGTTCCTTTTCTTCCATTATAATCCACGAATAGTAACTCCACGGGCTGGGTTGACTGCGTTCTCAATGAGCTATTCCCCGCCTTGCTCAAGGGTACTGGGGGAAGATCATTTCGACCCAACCGCGCGATGCGAGAGAGGAAGAAATAATAATTGTACAGATATTATGGATAAAGGATGATGGCATCTCATGTCTGAACGTAATGAATTTTAAATAATAATAGTGTAATGTAATAATAGAATCGTTATATCTGAATATGACGACACAATCATAATGATCTGAAGCATATGAAGCATAGTGATAGAAAGATGTCGGCCTTGCAGTCTGAACGTGGTGTCGCCTCCGTCGGCGGTGCCCCCGGCCAGCTCGGATCCACTCGCCCAGCCCCCTCCCCCTTCCAGCACCCAGGTCGTGGAGGAGGGAGGAGTGGAGGTGGGAGGAGCAGGTGGAGCAGGTGGAGCAGGAGAGGGAGCTCAGCAGGGTGCACCGGTTCAGAAGGAGGAGGTGAGTAGGGGGATTGATGATTATTGGTACTCGCGAACTGGATTAATACCGCTTGACATTGTTTTATAGGGTGTTCCCCCCCCCCCGTTCACGGTACGCTTGTTCACTCACCGCAAATTTTCCCGACATCATTTCATCGCATCTAGCTGCGCTATCGGTCCCCGCGAGATAATTCGACTTTCGCGAGCTTGACGGTCTGATTTTAGGGAAATGAGGGTCATTTGCAAGTCAAATGAAGCAGAGTTCTCCACCTTCTAGAGCTAATAACTCAATTCAGAATGATTTTCTTATCATGAAAATTTCACGATATGATCACAACCCCATTCCCCAAAGATCGTCTTCAGCGATTTTTAATTCATCGATTAGTTCGTTAGATATCGATCGATAATCACTTTTTCGGTCTTCTTATATAGAGATTTACGCCAAATCTAATAACTCTTTTCAAAGTTGTTAGATTCGCACCAATTTTTGATATGATGTGTCTATCGACCACCCCGAGAGATTCATCTCGTTAGAATTTTGATTTTGTCGTTTGTTACCGTATTATAGTCCAAAAACAGTCAAAACCACCGAATTTGAATAAAAACCTCGTCATTTCGGCCCTGTCTAATCGACCGCCGATGATTTGCGTACCGTGAAAATGGGGGATACCCTATATTCATGCGGAGGGTGAAGCGTATGGTTATGGTATGTTGTTTACTGATAATGAGCTTTTAGATGCCTATCACCACTACCCCCACTCCAACAGAACCCACGCCGGCTTCCGCCATTCCCAAGATTGTTGACGAGGTATGTTGTTTACTTGTTGTTATTTCTGCCTTACACCCACCCCCTTCTTCTTACATCTCTCTTTGATTCTGGAAGTGAATACTCGAATACCTGAATATTTACACCATTTTCAGGTGGTGAGCGGTCGGATCATCAAGAAGATAATGGGAGTGGTAGCGGAGAAGCTGGGTGGGAAGGAGCAGGAGAAGAGTGGGGAGAGGAGGAGGAGGAGGAGAGGCTTTCGTCTGGGGCAGTGCGCGCAGTGTCCGGTCGGCAACTCGACTCCTGTGCACTCGCACTGGTGCCGCGTGCTGGAAAGGAGAGCTCGGAAGAAGGAGGAGAGGTGCGTGTGTGTGTGTGTGTGTGTGTGTGTGTGTGTGTGTGTGTGTGTGTGTGTGTGTGTGTGTGTGTGTGTGTGTGTGTGTGTGTGTGTGTGTGTGTGTGTGTGTGTGTGTGTGTGTGTGTGTGTGTGTGTGTGTGTGTGTGTGTGTGTGTGTGTGTGTGTGTGTGTGTGTGTGTGTGTGTGTGTGTATGTGTGTGTGTGTGTGTGCTTGTGTCCTTGTCTCGTGTTTCCTTTCGTTTCCACGACAGTGTTGGGATGATTGTAACGATTGTATTCTGTGATTTCTATGCTTCGTTGTTTATGTTAGTGGGCAGTGTGCATTGTGGAGTAATTGTTTGTTCTTCGTGAAAAACGAATACGTATCCAATAATCATATTATCAAAGTGATTTAACTAAGCTACCTTCACTCCCGACTTTGATCCTTTGAAAACAAATCAGTGCGTCTCGAAGACATTGTGAAGCACCAGATATTGATGGAATGGTCGACTGAAGGTTGATGTTCTCGATCTTCAGGACGCCCCCTTCGCCGTGCGTGTCTCTGTCGATGCGGCGTCGTTCGTCGAGTGGGGTGCAGTACCTGAAGATGCGGAGGAGAAGGGCCAGCTACCTGCAGAGGGAAGCGATCCGGAGACACAGGGTGGGTGTGGGTGTAGGGGGGGGGGGGGGAGGAGGAGGGGGAGGAGGAGGAGGAGGAGGAGGAGGAGGGTTGGGGTGAGAAGGAGTGCATTCGTGTCTTGTTTGAGGATGTAGAGAGAAGTCGCGTAAAAGTGTATCGGTCCATTTGATCGAGAATTTTGTGTGTTCGTATTATCAAATTTCACTGTGATTACCATTATTACAAGTTGCATCTTTCTTTTTATTGACTTGGCTGTGTAACGTGTTGTTTGCAGGATAGTGTCTCCCTGCCGGATGTGATTGTCGCCCAGCCCGCGCCAGCCAAAGAGGAGGCGAGGCAGGAGAAGGTCGCCGTGGTGGAGAAGGAGCAGGACATGCCGCCCATCGAAGCCACGCCCACTGAATCCACGCCCACCGAAGTCCCGCCCACCACCACCACCACTCCCCAGCCGCCGCCGCCGCCTTCCCAGCAACAGCCGATGCCTGTTCCGGAGGGACTGCCGGCTGGAGCCACGAGTCACAAGGTTGGTGGAGGGGTACGGTACTTTGTGGTTACGGTAGATGGAAATGAAGATACTGTAATGTGACTCATTGCAGGAGTCTGTGTTTATGAAGCTGAACAAGCGCATTGCGGCGCTGGAGCTGAACATGAGCCTGTCGAGCGAGTACCTCAGTCAGCTGAGCAAGCAGTGAGTATCGATTTATCGATTGGGTTGTGCTAATCGATAATCAATCAATATTTCTCCAGGTACGTGGCGCAGACGGACGAGCAGCAGAGACAGCAGGCGGAGAGCAAGCGAGTCGCCAGGGAGGCTGTGAGAGAAGCAGCCAAGGAGGTGGAGGGGAAGTATACGGAGGAGGTGGGTGGAGAGAGAGAGAGGGAGGGAGGGAGGGGAGAGAGAGAGAGAGTGAGAGAGAGAGATTTCCATTCCAGCTGCATCAACTCCGCGGCGAGATCTCTCAGCTGTCGGCGTGGATGCACACTGTGCGCGGCGCCGGCGAACTGGCCAGGATGAAGGTGAGTGTGTGGGCGGGGCTTGGAGGGGCGGAGCCTGGGAGACAGCTGTGTGTGTTCAGCCGGTGGAGGAGTCGTCGTGTGAGGACGACGACGACGACGTGGAGGACGCGGCCATCCAGCCGGCCGCCTTCGCCTCCCACCAGGACGGATTCTGGACGGTGAGAGGAGAGAGAGAGAGAGAGAAAGAGAGAGAGGAGAGGGTCAGTGTCATGGATAATATCCCAACAAGTTCTCGTCTAACATGATGTTGTTGAGCTGTTTTGTCGTGATAGGAAGAGGAGCGACAAAGGGACAAAGCAAATGATGTTGGGAAGAAGTTCCTGTAGTTGTGACGTCACTGTTTCAGACGGAGCAAGTAGTCTACGTGGTCGTTTCTGCGCAAGTCGCCACTCTTCTTCTCGCCTTTGTACTCCAGTCGTGTATCGCGTACATGAAGGTGCGTATCGATTATTTATCGATCCATTATCGATTGGCTGATTCAGACTCGTCGTCGACCGGCGGCGATTGCCTCGAGTGATGTGGAGAAGCTGGTGGAGGAGAAGATTCGATTGGCGATGGAGCGACTGAGAGAGGAGCAGGAGAGGGAGCAGCCAGTGAAGGAGGAGGAGGAGGAGAGGAGGAGGAGGCGACAAGAGGACGCGGTCAGTGTGACGAGCACGACTAGCTCCGCCCTCTCTGTCCCCGCCCACTCGAGGAAGGAGAAGAGGAGGCGGCGACGGGCGGAGAGGAGGGAGGAGGAGCGGCTGAGGGAGCAGCGCGACAGTGCCATGGACTCGCTGCCGTCTCCGAGTGAGGCGAGCGAGTTGGAGACCCCGCCCACTCCAGCCCCGCCCTCAGTGAAGAGGGAGAAGAAGGAGGTGTAGACTAAGCAGGGAATCGTGGTGTGTCTTGCCTTATTTGTGATTGTTGTTGTGTTGTTTTGTGTGTGGTGTTGCACATGCGTCTGAGACGTGGCGTACGGGTGGGTACTGTGCGTACAGTACTCTGTGCTACAGTATTCTCTTGAGATACTCTCTCACTCTCATTCTCTCGGGTAGACTATGTCTAGCCGCTATAACGTTTTTCTAATGCTATATACCATGGTTTCACGATTAGTACTAACCGAAAAGGCCACACGCCCGATTTTTCGCACTCATTTTGTGTCCCGATGTCACTTTGCGCAATGATTTATCGATGTATCGATTGATTCGTGTACTATTGTCGTTTTGCTCTAGAGAGAATTCTATTCTGACTGTGAGTAGTATTTATGTATCATGTGTGCGGAGGTGAATAAACGGAATCGATCACGAACATCAGGAATGGTTTTCGTCTTGTAGCTGAACATGTGCCATGAAACGTGAAGGCAGGTATGCAGTAGTTGTTCCATCTCGGCAGGGCTGCGCTGGGTTGATTCGAGAGGGTGGGAGGTGACTAGTGCTGGGACGGGCATGGGGAGAAGAGAGTGCAGCAGGTACAGCGAGTTCCTTGGAATTGGAACGCAGCCGAAGACGAACCTGGCTGGCCGAGCGACATTGCGTACGCCCTGAAAATGACTCCTTTTCACCCCTCTCTCTATATCTCTCCCTCCCTTCCCCCCTCTCTCTCACTCTCTCTCTACCGGCAGTAGTTGAGGCAATCGTCCTGTGTGGCACCATTGTAGTTCAATACGCGTCCGTAGCTGTCCTTGAACGCGTTCGCATCTTCGCATTCTGAATGATCGACTTAGTCTTAGTCTCGGTTTTTAACGAATGTCGCTCACTCACTCAGACCGCAGAAAGCATCGCTGCTTGCCAGTCCTAGAAGAACGAGGCACGAGAGAAGGACCACGAGGCGCATCTTGGAAGGCTGGAACGCAGTTCCAACGTCTACCCGTTATCACTTATATAGCAATGGTTTGTCTCGCTTATCACGCTCAGGGTTTTGAATATCTGACATCATGGTTTTTTAATCAGTTTGTGTGATAATTTATCTCTTATCTAATTATCCCGTTCCATGCTCTTCGGGTTTCGATCGATGGTACAGTTCGATGAAAGTGCGAAGCGTTTTTAACGTGAACTTCAGAAGCGAGAAACTTGCCGGAAAATTTCCACATTGCTCTTCGTTGACTCTGAACTCAAACCAACTTTTATCTTATCAAAACATAGCATAAAGTCGGTATCAAATGAACAAATTTGCCAAGTGAATCAAGTATCAAGTATTTACTTTCAGAATCAAGTACAGATGTTACAGGTTATATGACAGCTCATATGTAAAAAAAAATAATAATCAAGCGTAATGCACACTTAAATTTTGAAGTTTGTATACAATGAATGGTGATTCTTATCAAATTATTGAGTTGCGGGTGTCCTCCTCTTTCGCAATCTGTCGGATCCCTTCTATGGGGTGGGCGCTATACACAGGCCGACGCACATGGAGCAGTGTTCCGCTATCAGCACTCCCAGCGGCGATGCGGCAGCGATTCCTGCTCCTGCCGTGGCTGCAGCCGCAGCAACAACGGGAATCGATGTAATAATGATAATGGCTCCACAGGCGGTCAGACAGGCGACACACATCCCCGGTCCAGCATCCAACAGCTGTGGCGCCGACAGCAACACCAGCAACAGCAGTGCGTGTTTCGCTTCAAACGGCATTCTCCCACTGTAATTGATAGGATAGGTGTGCAACGAAATGAACGTATAGTCATTGTTCAGAGGTTATCTACATATGTATTTACAAACGGGAATATATAATAGGGGAGCCTGGTAATAAGCTATTGGAAAGTGAATATATATGTACAAACAAAGTAATAAAAGTAAATGTTGGCACAGATGAGTTTTCCGAGCAATTTATATATTGTAGCACTCCTGGGTTATTGACAAATTCGGATATTATCAGGTGGCGATAATTTTTTTTCACAAGCCAGCAGCTGTCAACAAGCATTGAGAAATCAGGCATTGAGAAATCCCTTCCCGACACTTCCCCCATTTAACTCTACAGAGAGTCTTCTTGCGACATTTCCCCCAATATGAAAATCGCTCGCCAAAATCAGCGACACTTCCCCCTTTTTTGAGCATGCGACACTTGCCCCGTTTTCGGATAGGGAACGCGACAGTTCCCCCGTTTTGGTTAATGGGAATTTAAAAGAATAATACTTCAATGAATGATGAATAACGATCTAAAAAAGTAAAAGAGGATAAAAAGATAGAGAGATGGGGAGAGGGAGAGAGAGGCCAAGGAGTAGACAAAGAGAAAAGTTATTGGAGGAGAGAGAAAGAAGAAGAGGAAGAAAAGGGAGACGTGGCATGATTGAGAGACGATTACGATTGTTGAGTGTTTCAAAACATTGATATTAAAACAAAATATTGATAATGATGCGAGTCAGCAGCTGATGTTGAGTATTTATTGCATAAGTCAGTACGACAAAGCGAATGCATGCAGCATATCAGGGATGGAGAATGGAGTGCTGGGAACAATCCGGTAGAGTTCTGGTAGAAACGCGTGACATTTGCATACTCGTCTTTGAAGAGCCGTCATCTCCAACTTTTTCGTATTGTTTGACGAGAAAATAATTGTTTTGTTTTGTTTTAAGTAAGTTTTGTTTTAATGCATTTTTTCATTGTATTCATTTATCGTGATATCAGAGCATCCGTGCTTATTCTAGTTGACCTAATCAGCATCGTTACGCATAACATTATCTATCTTTCCGACTTTTTTTGTTGCTAACCTATCAGATGAAAGCGCATTTTCATCTATTCCGTCATCATCCCCGTCTTCAACTCCTAATTAATATTCTCATTCGTATTATATTTCTCGGTATGTGTTGATTCGTATTCATTCCCGATGTCTACTTACTCGCCATGTTGTCATCATTGTTTGCTGCGCTTACTTTCACTAATATTATCTCGCTCCGAAATATCTGTTTATCACTCAACGTTTGCACAAAATAACGTGTGATAACAGGTGATCCGCGAGTGTGACAGGGACCCCGAACATTGCGTCGCGCGTGTTCGCCCATGTGGCGCACGGGCATACTCCACTGACCCGCTTCAATGTTAAGTATGTTAATTACAATGTTAATTACAATTAATTAAAACAGTAAAAGCGCTAGTCTGTAAATGTATCGGTATTGTTGCAAATTTAGGTGACGTGCCGTGATGTGGAGACCGGGCACCGCCACGGCGCCCCGCGCTGTCCTCGTCACTCGGCAGTGTATGGTAGACCGTCGGCCGTGGGTCTGACACGGGCGTACGTTCGGCCATGCTATTGAGTATTGACAGTCAAAGGAGGCTGTCATAAACGATTTTGTAGAAGATAGATTGTGCTCGTTCTAGCATTGTAATGTGTGGATAAAATAACTAGCTGGTTTGCGATTTTTGCAGATGTTTGACCCGGATCGCACTTCCATCCACGAGGCAATGGAATAGTAGCAGCCATCAGACCAACGAGGGAGGCACGGTGAGTATGGGCATGGATCTCAGATAAGTCCTGCGAGCTCCTTTTCTAGTTCGGTAGGTTAGAAGTAATTGCAGTTGGTGAAGCTTTTGATGATTGGTCTCGAGTATTCTCTTTAAAGGAAGGTACCACTCTAAATTTCGTGTGTAAACTACGACTACCACGTGAAAGAACGTGAAAATACAATCACTTAAAATCAATAAACTATATGCTAAAAATGAAGATAAGGTGTAGAAAACGCCTCGCGAAGTTGTGTATTTCGTAGTGAGAAATACCGAAATATGCCGTAGATTTTGGGGTGATAATCGATAATCAATCGATATTTAGATACGTGGCGCAGACGGACGAGCAGCAGAGACAGCAGGCGGAGAGCAAGCGAGTGGCCAGAGAGGCTGTGAGGGAAGCGGCCAAGGAGGTGGAGGGGAAGTACACGGAGGAGGTGGGTGGGGAGAGAAGGAGGGGGAGAGAGAGAGGAGAGAGAGGGAGGAAAGAGAGAGAGAGGAGAGAGAGAGAGCGACATGGTGCGTTCCAGCTGCATCAGCTCCGCGGCGAGATCTCGCAGCTGTCTGCGTGGATGCACGCTGTGCGCGGCGCCGGCGAACTAGCCAGGATGAAGGTGAGTGGGTGGGCGGGGCGTCAAGGGGCGGAGCCTGGGAGACAGTTGTGTGTTCAGCCGGTGGAGGAGTCTTCGTGTGAGGAGGACGACGAGATGGAGGATGCTGCCATTCAGCCCGCCGCCTTCGCCTCCCACCTCGATGGATTCTGGACGGTGAGAGGAGAGGGAGGAAATATACAAATTAGTGCAGTTCAAAATCTCTACATGTGTTGTTGTTGAGCTGACTTGTCGCCATAGGGAGCGACAAAAAGAAAGTAGAAAGGTGTACCTGTAGTTGTGACGTGCTGATTTGAGACGGAGCAAGTCGTCTACGTGGTCGTCTCGGCCCAAGTCGCCACACTGCTACTCGCCTTTGTTCTCCAGTCGTGTATCGCATACATGAAGGTGTGTATCAATCACTTTATCGATTGATTGATATTATTGATTGACTGATTTAGGCTCGTCGTCGACCGGCGGTGATTGCTTCGAGTGATATGGAGAAGCTGGTGGAGGAGAAGATTCGATTGGCGATGGAGCGACTGCGAGAGGAGCAGAAGAGGGAGCAGCCAGTGAAGGAGGAGGAGAGGAGGCGACAAGAGGACGCAATCAGTGTGACGAGCACGACTAGCTCCGCCCTCTCTGGCCCCGCCCACTCGAGGAAGGAGAAGAGGCGGAGACGGCGGGCGGAGAGGAGGGAGGAGGAGCGACTGAGGGAGCAGCGCGACAGTGCCATGGACTCGCTGCCGTCTCCGAGTGAGGCGAGCGAGTTGGAGACTCCGCCCACTCGAGCCCCGCCCCCAGTGGAGAGGGAGAAGAAGGAGGTGTAGACGAAGCAGGGAATCGTGTGTCTTGCCTATTTGAGATTGTTGTTGTGTTGTTTTGTGTGTGGTATTGCACATGCGTCTGAGACGTGGCGTACGGGTGGGTACTGTGCGTACAGTACTCTGTGCTACAGTATTCTCTTGAGATACTCTCTCACTCTCATTCTTCTCTCGGGTAGACTATGTCTAGCCGCTATAACTTTTTCTAATGCTATATACCATGGTTTCACGATTAGTACTAACCGAAAAGGCCACACGACCGATTTTTCGTACTCATTTTGTATCCCGATGTCACTTTGCGCAATGATTTATCGATGTATCGATTGATTCGTGTACTATTGTCGTTTTGCTCTAGAGAGAATTCTATTCTGACTGTGAGTAGTATTTATGTAACATGTGTGCGAAGGTGAATAAACGGAATCGATCACAAACATCATAAATCGTTGAAGCTGAATGTGTGACATGAAGGAATCTCGGAAGGTCTGCGCTGGGTTGATATGGGAGGGATCAGTGAATCGTTTATTAGACATCGTGTTTCATGATCGTAGTTTAGACACATTCATAGCCCTGTTGATATGGGTAGCGCCGAGGGGCGGTGACTATAGGAGAGAGGTGACTACTGGGATGGGCATGCGGGGAAGAGAGTGCAGCATGTGCAGCGAGTTCCTTGGAATTGGAACGCAGCCGAAGACGAGCCTGGCTGGCCGAGCGACATTGCGTAAGCCCTGAAAATGACTTCTTTGAGTCCACCTCTCTCTCTCCCTCCCTCCCTCCCTCCCTCCCTCCCTCCCTCCCTCCCTCCCTCCCTCCCTCCCTCCCTCCCTCCCTCCCTCCCTCCCTCCCTCCCTCCCTCCCTCCCTCCCTCCCTCCCTCCCTCCCTCCCTCCCTCCCTCCCTCCCTCCCTCCCTCCCTCCCTCCCTCCCTCCCTCCCTCCCTCCCTCCCTCCCTCCCTCCCTCCCTCCCTCCCTCCCTCCCTCCCTCCCTCCCTCTCTCTCTCTCTCTCTCTCGCTCCCTCCCTCCCTCCCTCCCTCCCTCCCTCCCTCCCTCCCTCCCTCCCTCCCTCCCTCCCTCCCTCCCTCCCTCCCTCCCTCCCTCCCTCCCTCCCTCCCTCCCTCCCTCCCTCCCTCCCTCCCTCCCTCCCTCCCTCCCTCCCTCCCTCCCTCCCTCCCTCCCTCCCTCCCTCCCTCCCTCCCTCCCTCCCTCCCTCCCTCCCTCCCTCCCTCGCCTCTCCTCTCTCTCTCTCTCTCTCTCTCTCTCTACCGGCAGTAGTTGAGACAATCGTCCTGTATGGCCCCGTTGTAGCTCAACACGCGTCCGTAGCCGTCCTCGAACGCGTGCGCGTCTTCGCATTCTGAATGGGCGACTTAGTCTTGTAGTGGCTCGCAAATGAGTTTCACGCTTTTCACGATAAATTTGGGTGGTTAGAGAAAGACCAGTGCCAGTTCAATTATGTTTTTTTTCTTCAAATTGACAAAACTGATGGGCGTGAATTCGAACATATTTTACCAAGAGCGTTACCAGGTTACCACTACGTTAGCTAGGTGTGGTGACAGCCTTGCGAATAGGAACTGTGAAAGTGAGATGAAATTTTCACTGACTAACAGTTCAGTGTGCGGTAGAACGGACAACGTAATATTTTTTGACGAGGAATGTAGAGCTGAGTCGATCACTCACTCAGACCGCAGTACGCATCGCTGCCTGCCAGTCCTAGAAGAACGAGGCACGAGAGAAGGACCACGAGGCGCATGTTGGTAAGCTGGAAGGGATGCCCATCCTCGGCCCGACATCACTTATATAGCGACGGGTTATCTCGCTTATCTGCGTTAACCATTGGCAGTCTAACCGTCTTGCTGCCAGCCGGTATGTGTTCCGCGCACATTATTTCTAAACATTCTGTTCGAGGCGCGATAACTTTACAGTGGGAGAGATTCCCCGGCGTTCTTCTTTAATTCTTTAAAGAGAGTGTACACTCTAAATGTCGAACTCGAGTTAGCGCAGGGAAGTGAAAATATGATGAAAATGATGCACTTTTTTAATACAACTATGGTTCGGAGATCCCTATAAGTCGGTAAAAAATTCTGTTGAACATTGAAAATTTGCACAAATGTTAGCAATTAGGAATTAATACAACATACCATCATACCACCATACCACTACCATTCGCTACCGTAACCCGACAGGCAACGCGGCGGCGGAGGTGCGGGAAGTGGTCGGGGAGTGAGCGGACAGGGTGCGGGACATGTTGATGGGAGAGAGGAAGGGCAAGGACAGCGGATCCGCTACGCCAATCTGTGCGCGCACCGCCGCGTATTCGGCAGACAACTGACAGGTGAGTGTGAATGAGTGAGTGTGTATAGTGCGTCCCCCGTTTTCGAGAGTTATTTCCGGTGCGAGAAAGGCAAAATTTTTTAGATTGCAAAACTTATAGAACTTATTTCGTCTACGCCATTTTCTTCCGCATTCTCTTTCTCAAGTTCTCAAGTCATACATCCCTTCTACTGCAAATAGCTTCTTTGATCATATGTGCATACAGGTAAGACCTTCCAGCAGCTCGAACCAACCGCAAATCACAAATCGACAAACCATATTTGAACAAACAGTTTATTGAATCTCTGAACGGGAAAAAATCGGATAGTGTCACATGTGCCGGATCGATCAAGATCAATATATCAATCGATAAACGATCGATATTTACTTGGGAGGAGAGTTCTTGCAGAGGATGAGCAGGTTGGCAGTAGCCGGTCCGGTGATAGCCTGCAATATCGACCGATGAGGCTCCGCCCTTTATGCCACGCCCACCTTCTCCTTGCCGCCATAGCCGGCCGACGCCTTCTCCATACCAAAGTGCATGTTGCCGAGCAGCTCGAATCCCTGAAAGGATTACGGTAGACTACAGTAACCGTACCGAGCTACCGTATACCTAAAGCACCGTACCTTGTCGTCCTTGACGATACACGGCGAGCAGTCGCCGACGTGAACCGGCTTAAACTCTCCCGCGCCGCTCTTGCAGTCCTTGTAGGGAAGCCACTTGTACTCCATGCCTTGCTGAAAAGGGCAGGATTAGAGGGGGCGGAGCCTGAGTGGGCGGGGTCTCACGTTCTCGGGAGGCGGCAGAGTGATCATCTGGAACGATCCAATCTCGGGGCCCGCGTTCTCCTGCTTGTCCCAGCCAAAGTGGGCGAGCACCTAGAGGGGCGGGGTCAACGGGGGCGGGGTCAGTGGGGGGGGGGGGCGTGGCCTCTGGGGGCGGTACCTTTCCGGCCTGGTCGGGGAAGGCGCGCCCAAACAGCGGCTGTCCGTGCTTGTACCACAGAGCCACGTACTGAGCCATGTCGGGTCCAGACTCCTGCTTGAGCAGACGGTTATCGGCCTAGAAAAGGGCGGAGTTATAAAGGGCGGGGCTAGACGAGTGACGTCACCTGGATGGGAAGCTTGGGGAACGCGTCCTGGTACTTGATATCGATCCAGATATCGTCGTACACCTTGACTCCAGTGGGCGGGGGACGAAGGTTGCGGAAGATGGCGAGGAGGTCCTAGGAGAACGGTATGGTTAGGCTTACGATAGCCACTATCTACCGTATACCTTGGTGGCTCCTCCCGAGACAGTCTCCGACTTGCCGTCAACGCCGACAGCGGCGACCTCGGTTCCCATGTCGAGGTATCTGAAATGCAGAGTACAGTAACCGATCTACAGTACCCGAATCAAGCTACCGTACCCCAGCAGGTCCTTGCCGTCCTTGGTCTTCATCATGACCGGGCACGAGTTACCGCAGCGCACCAACTCGCGATGAGCCTCATTCGCCTCGCGAGTCTTCAGCGGAAGCCACTCGTACCTGGAGTACGGTAGGTTATGGTAACTATCGGTTTACAGTAACCCACCAGTATCCGCGAGTGTTGAAGTCGCCCTGATAGGTGAGCACCTGAATCTGACCGCCGAGATCCTTCTTTCCCGTCAGCTCGACCTAAAGTGCAAGAATGCAGTAAGCCGCGTGACGCATACAGTAACCCGCCATACAGTAACCCACAGTACCTTGCTGTACGCGAAGCTGCACTCGACGACTCCGTTGTTGTTCCAGGCGCGTCCGTGAATCGGCTTGCCGTGCTTGTACCACAGCGCAATGTACATGTTCTGCTGGCCGGGAACACGCACCTAGGTAGGGTTACGGTATGAATATGATATGGTAGGAGATACGGGAGGGGGTACGACATGGACACGGTAGGGGTACGGTAGAAGGTACGACAGGACACGGTAGGGGGTACGACAAGGATACGATAGGGTTACGGTAGGGGTACGGTCGTACCGGGTTGTCGGGGAAGGGCGATCCGATGGGCTGGAACGCCCATGTGTCCTCCTGAGGCGCGGGCATGGTGTGGGATCGGCTTGGGATGACGATCTGCCGATGGGAGTCCGCAGCGCGCCTTATCAACCCAACACACTCATTCCAATCACCGCAACTCGACGATTCGCATGCGCCCCTACTATGCGCCGCTCATTACGCTGATTCACATAGGGTGATCAGTATGCAAATCGAGTGTTTTGCACGTTTTGCCTTGGGTTGTGTTTCGTCAGAAGAGAGAGAGAGAGAGAGAGAGAGAGAGAGAGAGAGAGAAAGAAAGAAAGAGAGAGAGAGACTCAAGTGCTCTGTGCAACATAAGTTTTATGGTGTTGGCAAAAGTGCGAGCATGAAAGTCCGAAACAAGAAGCAGGAAGCACTGGTATGCATCGACAACAGTGTCGTGTTTTGCCCCCCAGAGAGAGAGAAAGTGCAGTAATTTCGCGCTGCACAGCCCGTCTCCCCCCCCCCTCGTCTCCCCCCCCCTCTCTCTCTCTCTATCTCTCTGTCTCTCTCTCTCTATCTCTTTCTATCTCTATCTCTCTATCTCTCTATCTCTCTATCTCTCTCTCTCTCTCTCTCTCTCTCTCTCTCTCTCTCTCTCTCTCGGAGACGCGATCGTTGAAGCCTTAGCTATGTGCGTGCAGGGTGGAAAGGCGGAAGTATTCGTCGGGTCGGAAAGAGACTAGATAATTGCCGGCCACAGCAGATGCGGCAGCGCGCACTCTTTCTGGACGTTCGCTATTCTACTACTGGTGTTCAGCAATCTTCGGGATGGCACTTGCTATAACATCAGGTATCACCGTCGTTCAAGTAGTGGTCGGTCTTTTCGAAACTCGATACTGACTTCGAAAAGCCTTCGAAACACGACCAAACAGCGTGTTTCGAAGGCGTTATGAAAGAGGTGTTTTGAAGAGACTGACCTCACCTTCATGCCTCTCAATTCGCACTACAGTACTCAGTACTCTTTTAGCACATCACATTTGTATTTCAAAGTAAAAGTGTAGTGTAGAAGTGCAAAGCATACTTTTGGAAACGTAATCATGCTCGCGTGTTGACGTATTTCAATTGCTTCCTAGAGCAGTGTAGGTGCAACTGTGAATTTGAAGAATACTCGAATACTTCACGCTGTTTGTTTCAAAATGCAGAAAGACAACGGATTCAAATGGAAATACTCAAACACCGAAAACCGAAACAACATATTTTAGACTATACCCATGAGTGAACTACACAAAATGTTTTCCCCATCTTTCTTTCGGATTCAAATATCTCTTCACATCCCTACCGCAACCGGAAACGTTCTTTTACAGAAAAGAGATAACATGTGATGATATGTGATTTCCTGAATTCCTAGAATCGTCTCTAATCGTTCTCGTAATGTTTATCACTTTATCATCCTCCACCCTCGCAAACACCCTCACATATACATATTCTCATCTTCGGATTATTCGATTTGTTTTTTTATAGTGATTAGCGACCGCGTGACTTTGTGGCGGCTTCTGTGTGGGTGAGACTTTAATGCATAAGGCTTATCTCCTCTCTCTCTCTCTCTCTCTCTCCTCCTCCTCCTCCTCCTCCTCCTCCTCCTCCTTTTCCTCCTCCACCCACCTTGCCGATAAGTAACCATTCCTCAAATGGCTGGGCAAGTTCAATATCGCCTCATCACCTTATCCCCTCAAAAGCCAACACCCTCGCTTTTCTCAAAAGGATATCGAGCCTTGTGTCCTTTGTCTCACAATTCTGAGCTGCTTTGTTTTCTGAATATCAATCAACTTGTGAATAACGAGAACCTTCTAAATTCTGATGAAAAAGGATTGAATGTTTATTTTATGAAAAGGGGTGGATGAGAGTGTTAGAACGGAAATGTTAGGAAAATGATATTTAGTACAAAGGCGGTATTAGTGTTATATAAGTGTCATATTGGTTTTTGTACCATTCGATTTTCTGAGAGGTGAAGAAAAAGGTGAAGAAACTAACTTACTATGAGCAAATGAACTCTATTTTTTTCACATCGAACGCGAAATAAATGTGTGAACCAGACACCAACGAAACAGAAACGCTATACTCTGCGCCAGGGCGATAGTTTTCGATCTACCTCGCTTGCAGTTCGAAATACGGTGCCATAACCGTTTGCCTCTCTTGTTTTGCGCGCTATTGCCGAGAGCTGACTCTCCGTCTTCCTCTGATCTACCCCACCGCGCGCAACTTAATGCGAGCATAGAACTATACTTCATCTACAATTCCCATGCAGAGCTTTGATGTATCGTTGTAGTCATGTACTCACCCTTCAAAAATACATACCGCACAATAATAAACCGTACCCCATTAGCAGAGAACAAAGTATTTCGTTCCTTTTTGTACATCGAAATATGTATTCCTGACCACAATATAATAGATAATAGTAGTGTGCAATTGTGCACGTGAAACCAGGTCGTAAAGTCAAATATGGAAACAAAAAGATCATAATCTGATACAGTGGTAGCCGATCAAAAAGTCCATAAAGTATGCTGTTTGCAATGCGATCCCGGCGTACCTGTATCAATGAATCATATAATTTATATGATAACATGATAACACCTGAGGACTGTATGCAATCTGCAAAAGGTGGTTCTGAATTCACAAGGTGAATCAAGATGATGTAATCCTGACACTAATACGGTAGAAAGTGATGTGGTGCCTAGATCAGACTCGTATTTAGCATTCCTGATAACGTGATATATTGACAACGCAATTTTTCATTTGTACCCCATGAGCCAAATCCTCCGTTGTTTTACGATGACAATATTGATACTTGAATATTTGAAATTTAGTTTTCACTTATTGAGACCGCAGATAATGTCGGCCGGTCATTGCGGCCGATTTTGAAGAAAAAACCTTACTCTAGTTTTCCTAGAGTTACATACTTAGCTTAAATTTAGTGGTTGAATCTTTTCCACTCATTTATACTACCGTTTACTTGACTTATGAGAATGATATGGTGAATAGAAACACCAGTGGTGAAAAAATTGTTTAAGGAAAGACCGCATGTAGATCTTTCGATTCATCATATAATCAGAGGATCTATATCCCGAAGGACATAGGTCTTGCCCAAGGACACCTCCGAAGAGAGAACCCAGAGTCTCGATTGTGCGCGGAGGAGCCAGACGACAAGAGAGAGAACCATGACAAATCATTCCTACAGTCCCCAGAGACACGACCACAATACACCCAAACACGCAACAAGGCATAGAGGTTTATGATCGGCAAAGGAATATAGTGGGGAAAAGGGAACAGTGGTGACAGGCCTGCTCTCAGAGCTGGCGAGTCATAGTGACGGCATCTGGCTTGTCTGCCAGAGCTCGCTCCCGACTGAGCTCTCGGCCCTCCTTATGTACTGCCGGTGGTGAGTGTACTAGAGTCTTCTGTCTTGGCGGGAGTAGATCTGTAGATCGACCCGCCTCCTCGCTCCGCCGTTGGCACTGGCGATTCTGCAATGAGAGAGTGATCTATGAACGAATGAGCGAGCTACACACTTAGTGAGTGAGAGAGATCTCAGCGGCGCGCTAGCTCCGCTGACACCTCCCCCCTCACATACGTGTCGGCTCCGCTACGACACTCCAAAATCCCAACTAAGAACTGACTAAAAGACACTGCACCCAGCTACAATCATGTAAAACAAAGTAAAACAACAGACCCTTCACAGGATATCCTTGCTCTCCTCGGCGTGGAAGTGCTGGTCCGTCTTGAACATCTTGAGCTTGTGCTCGCAGTTGTGCTCGCAGTTTCCCAGCTTGAGCTCCCTCTCGGCTTGAGCTCCTCGAGTCTGAGCTTGATGCTGACGACCCTTCCGATCTTGTGCTCGATCTCCTCGGGGTTGACGGAGAAGTTCTTGCATAGACCGGCCCGCCTCTTGAACTGCTCGAGCTCGAGCTTGTTGTTCATCTCGGATGTCTTGATCTTCTGCTTGCCACCGTTCTTGGGCCTCTCCAGCTTGATCTTCTGACTCCTCTCGACCATCTTGATTGGTGATCGTCTCGGTCGAACTTGGCCATCTTGCGTCGATCTTCCCGTGCTCCTCGGACGACGTCCACCTGAACAAACAAGTGGTTACATACTCAACTGAGCAACATATCCAAAACTACAAAGCTAGAACTGCAAAAATAAAACAACCTATCAGTTGGTCAGGTCCTCCCTCTAGACGATGCTTGGGCGGGACGGCGCACGGGCGAGTTGCTTGGGTCCGTTCATCTCCTGCAGGTCGTTCATTGAGATCGAACTCGATCTGGCTCTTGTGCCTGCCTCGCAGCCGTCGTTCTTGCCGAGCGAACTTGACCATCTTGCGTCGACCCTCCCGCGCTCCTCGGACGACAGAGTACCTGAACAACCAAGTGGTTACAAATTCACGCAACTGAATAACAAAACTGTTCACGCCAGAATGGACATGTTGATTACCATGATCTAGCAAAATGTGTAAATAAACAGACCGCTGAGCGAGGTCCTTCTTGGATCTCCTCGTGTCGAGATGCTGGTTGTAGTCGAGCTTCTCGGTCGATGATGTCATCGGGGAATCTTCGGGGTTGACAAATCATCTTCCCATGTCGCGATATCGATCGGTGAGTCACAGCGCAGTGCTGCTAGCTCCTGTCTTCTCGGCTCCTGCGGAAAGTTCTCGACCACCTAAACAGCAAGATCATGTTGAAATACAACAGAGCTAGAACATTCTACAATGGAACTATCTAACTGAACGCAAAATTTCAGCTAAACTGCGCGCAACTAAATCAGCTAATGGCCAGTCAGCTAGAAACTGATTGCAAAATATGAAATGCGGTCCAACTCAAGAAATAGCTACTTCTAAGCTCACAAAAGTCCCTCCGCCAAATCTACTGCTATCGCTCTCCAAATTTCAGCTAGAACTGCTTACATCTCACAAAATTAACAAAAGAACCGACCGCCCTCTCCAGATCTCCAGAGTTGACTTGGCCGATCTCCTTTTGAACTCGAACTCGGGCTTCTTGCGAAACTCTGGCGCAGCAGCTTGCGACTGCCCCTCTTGAGCCGAATCCACAGATCGATCAGGGCAAGTCATCTCCATCTGAACGGGAAAGGTCAATAAAATAACACAACGAACTCGTAGAGAATCCGTTGACAAACAGACCACTTCCGAGATGACTCATCCAGGCAGTGCTGGAACTGCTTGATGTGACTCGGATGCTGTTCTCGCTGTCGAACTGCTCGAACTCGAGCTCCCAGCTGGATGTTCTCCATTGTAGAGGAGCTTGGTGTTGCTTGAGTGCAGGCTGCTCGATCTTCCTGCGATCCTGCCCATCTGTCATCTCCTTGACCGAGCTTCCATACAGAGCAGCGTCGGTCCGGCACCTCACGATGGACGGAGTGCTGTCCACATGTCGATCCTTCCGAGTTCGATCTCCGCCGCGCGTTCAGTGTTCCGTGCACCTTCGTCTCATCTCGGTGTACATCCCATCTCGCTCTTGGCCCCTCTCGGTCGAACCTGAACAGAGATGTTATCACAAATCGATTTGAAATGAGCAGATGCACCAAACTACGAACACAAATGTAAGTGGGCTGATCTCCCCTGATTCACTACACCATCGAACTAGATCAGTGAAAACAGTGTCACTCCTGGAAACCTACTCTTCGAGCTCCTCCTTCCGGGCTTGCCAGGATGCACTCAAAGACGCCGGTCGCTCCTCCTCCTCGGCTGAGCTCGTTCCCATCTTCTGAGTTGAGCTCGCTCCACCTTGGCTGAACTCGCTCTTGTTCTCCGCTGGACTCGTGCCTCCTCGGCTGGACGACTCGCTCCCCTCCTAACTGAGCTTGCATTCATCCATCTCCTCGGCCGAACTCGCTTCCCCCTTCAGTTGAGCTTGCATCCGTCCATCTCCTCGGTTGGGCTCGCTCCTCTCCTCGGCTGAGCTTGCATCCATCCATCTCCTCGGTTGGGCTCGCTCCTCTCCTCGGTTGAGCTTGCTCCACCTCTGCAGCCCCTGATGTGCCTTGAGTGAGAGGATATTGATCTGTCCGTCGCATCTCGATGGTCTCTCCAGCTGCGAGTCGACCCACTGTAGTCGCCGATGTTCCCTGCACGTCCTATCCACCGGAACAGTCCCCACCGGCGCACTTCCCTGCCAGTGCGTGCGTGACGAGCCGTTTTCGGCCAACTCGTCGCCGCCACTTGGCCGCTGCAGTCGCTGCCTCTCCGTGCTCGCCGGTCCACTTGAACTGTCTCCGCCAGTGCACTTCCCGGCCAGTGCGTGTGCGGTGAGTTGTTTTCGGCCAACTCGCCGGCGCTGCACGGCTGGGTGATGCTCGCGGGATCCCGCAGAAGACAGACGGCCGGTCATCGGATCCCACAGTGTCCTAAACAACAAAATTATGCAAATACAAATGAAGCATCACAGTGAAAGTAGCTACCGCACTCACCTCACCTGTGCCTTTGGAGCACTCTCCACCTTCACTTCTGCTGGATCTCCTCCATCTTCCGAGCTGCTGTCACCCTGACCGGCGGTGGCCAATCGATCGACCGAACGTCCGGACATTCACCTGCAAGTTGCAAGTGAATCGAGTTCGGCAAAACGCTCGCACGATCAGCCGGCCGCGGTTGAGTAGTCGGACACTAAACTCGCACCTTCACTACTACACTATCAAAACACACAAAGAAAACTGCACAAAATGATCGCGCAAATCAGTCAGCTACTATGTATGTACACACATTGAATGACCCGCTACCACACTCACGCATATGCTGCCGGCGCTTATCCTCCCTCGCCGCGTCTCGCTGCCACCTTGATTGGGCACGCGCACACTAACGAGTGTATTGCAATCGATTTCGCAAACTTGAGCGCGCGAGTGGGTCGAGCAAAAAGTCGCCGCATCCCGCCTGCTATCAGTTGCAGACTGCTGCGCGTGACTTCGCCAAATCAGCTGCACTCTCACCTCAACTGTCTCTCCGCGGTCGCATGCGATGAGAGTTCGATGACCGGCTCGCGCACCTCCATCGGTCGATGAGTGCCGCCAGCTGAATCTGCCTCCCTCGCATCGCACCCTGCAAAGATGATATGATGCAACTCAACTCGTGGATAGTGGCCATATAATGTGATAACATACTAGTACGGACATTCAAAACCACCTACTGAAATGATGATGTGATACTGATATTACTCTACTCGTGTTCACGCGGGCAGATCCGCGCTTATACAAAGAGGGGCATAATACAAAACGGTTATATATCGATCGCCTCTCTTCTACTGAAGAGAGAGGTGTGCGAGGCTGTTCGATGCCGCCTCGATCTCACCCGCACTCGATCTCTCCCTGCGCTGTGCCGCGAATGCGTGCCGCTTCTCCTGCTGTTTCCTGGCCCTCTTCAGCCGAGAACAATGGGAATCTGAGTGCCCATCCTTACCACAATAGTCGCAATGACGCGCGGCCTGAACGCTGAACACTTGATCAGCTACCTCCTCCTGCTTGCCGGCCTTGCTGCTATTGCGGTCCAGTCCGTTGCATCCCATGTGCCCGTACTGCCCGCAGTGGCCGCACAGTTTCTTCAGCAGGCCATCGCCAAGTAGTATCGACTCGATGCGCTCCGCCTCCCGCACTATCACGTAGAAGTCGTCCTTGCTATCCTTCAGTGTACCCATCTGTATGGCCAGTGAAACTTGGACTCGGATCTGTCCGTTCCATATTCCCTCGACGAATGACTGGATGGTTTTGAGATCGCGCACCACCTGCGGAGCGTCAGTGCTTCCCCGCACTGTCTCCCAGCAGCGGATAGCGTAGGCGCGGATGGTCTCGTCCGTCCTCTGCTTGAGCAGCCACGTCGCGTTCCGCCACAACAAATTATGGATGTGGCCACCGTCGAAATGCTCTTTCAGACGCTCAACCAGAGCGTCATAGTCGCGCTTCCTCTCGCCCATCTCAGCGAAAACCATCTCCGCGCCCCGCACATTGCACCTAAGCAGCGCGGCTCTCTGTCGCGGGGTCATATCAACTGCGCGAGCTTCGATTGCGTCCTCGAAGCGCGTGATAAACCTAGCGAACTGCGCCGGAATGCCGGCAGTGAACGCGAACACCTCCCAGCTGTCGGCTGAGCTTGCGCCATGCCACCTGCTGTTTCGCTTGCCACTGCTCGCACTGCGCGAGTTCTCATTACCCATCTTGCTGTGCGCCACAGGGCCATACTTCTCAAACTGGCTTGCATTCTCCTTTTTCCTCTTTGATTCACTCAGACTTTGAGCAAACATGTTTAAACACTCTTCCGAAATGTTGGGCTGTGTATTGTCTCACCTCTGCTGTTGTGTGCTGCTGTGTGTGCTGCTTCCGAGCTCGCACCTGCTGAGCTGAAATGCACTGCAAAGTCAGCTGAGTTGTGCTTCTCTGTTGCTAAACCCACCTCTCCGACTGTGCAGCTGCAGCTGCACCTCAACTGAAATGACACGGAAATGGAAAGTGACGGGTGCGACGACCCGGAGTCGGCCAGACTCGAGTACCTTTTATGGCAAGGCACTGCCGGACAAACACGACGAGGACAGTACGAACACACACAAAACACAAAGCGGGGTGGTGAACGGGTTGACAAGCCGTTTGACCGACCTGTACCTGCTGTCTGCCGAAGCTTCCCTCGTCCGAGCTGTGCGTGCACTGCTGCAACGGGTGGGTGGTTATATGCCAGCGAAGACACGCGGAAAATAACACGCGCACAACAACTCGAATGCAATAGAGAGACAAATGCGCAGACGCCACATGAACACATGAACTCGCGGGGAAGAAACAAGTGATGCGGCTGCCACTCTCTCTCTTCTCCCATCGATCGATCGATCAATAAGAGAGAGAGGGTGCCGCAGAGAGCAAAAATGGCAAAGGCGAGAATAAAGAGGCAAGTCGTGCAGACAGGAAGAGAGCTGCGAGAACACAATGCGAAGACAGAAGTATAGAACACACGAAAGGAACGCGATAACACAGCGCCAAAAATAAAGAGGAATACTCGCGCACCACACAATAACGATTGCGAAAAATGCGAGAGAAAGGAAAGAGAGAAAGAAGCTGCGCTGCGCAAAATACAAATGTGGGCAAGCATGAGATATAGGCAGAGATATAGACACAAGAGACTGTGAACACGAAATTGCGCGAAACTGCGAGAAAGTGCGGGCGAACACACGCGAGCACTATTTGAAACGAAATGGCGTGAGGCAATGGCACTGCGCGCCCCGCCCTCACGCAGACACTGAGATCAGAGAGCGCTCAAAGTGCGGACTGTGCGTGCGAAATGGCGTGATTGACCGAAAACAACACGTTCACTCGCTCTCGCGGTCAAAAGATCAAAGTGCGAACAGAGTAGACAGATCGCGCATCTCTCTTGCGAGAGAGAAAAGAGAGGGACCAATAAATTCGCGAACACAACAACCAAAGAAAATGCACATACAAGTACAAATTCAAATCACATGAACAAACCAACAAGGAAGTAATACTCTTCACATATTCGTCCCTCGAGATTCTTACCCTCCCGCTACTGCGCACCCAAAACTAGGCTGATACTCTAGAGGTAAACCCCGTGCCCAGAGACCACACCCTCCTGCATCACCACGACTCACGTGAGCCGCTGTGTCCGTGGCGCGCTACCTCGCTTCTCTGCGAGACGCAGCCACTTCCCGTCCACCTCGAGCACATCGTCCTTCGGTCGTCGTGCGTCGCCTCAGGCCCGCTGCTGCTCTAAACAGACGTTTGCTCTGTGTAACTACAGTGCACTACACTTGCATCACAACAGAGCCCGACTATGTCACTGACCCTAGTCATTGCCTCGGCACTACCGAGGGCTTCTAGTAAATACAGCACTACTATATTCACTGCAAGTCTCTGCCAGGTGCACTACACCTATCGCAAGAGCGCTAGACTATGTCACTGACCCTAGTCCCTGCCACAGCACTACTGTGGGCTTCATTCAAGACATAACACTGCTATGTCTACTATGTACAAGTCTCCGCCAGGTGCACTACACCTATCGCAAGAGCGCTAGACTACGTCACTGACCCTAGTCCCTGCCACAGCACTACTGTGGGCTTCATTCAAGACATAACACTGCTATGTCTACTATGTACAAGTCTCCGCCAGGTGCACTACACCTATCGCAAGAGCGCTAGACTACGTCACTGACCCTAGTCCCTGCCTCGGCACTACCGAGGGCTTTAAACACAAGATGAGAATCAACCGAGACTCACCGAACACCTGGCCGCGCGATGCTGTGACCGCCGATCCATGTGTCCGCGCCACCCCTGTGACGTCTTCACTGAGTTGTCCCTTCCGAGAAGCAGTCAATCCGGTTTCAGCGGATACGGGAACACCGCTCCACCCTGCAATATTTCACAAGAGTAAAAGAGAGATAATGAATATTTCCGAGATGTTCTCGTACAATCAACATCTGCAAGTGATTGACATTTAACTTGAACCCGGGCGATGCCCATCTCTCGCTCCCACTAATGCAAAATAAAGAGAATGCGTGTGACCCGTACGAGTTTTGGTTTCACTCGCCAGTCACCTCCCCCCTTGATCTCTCTCGCGAAAGAAGAGATAAGAAGAGAGAGATCAGCTCGCGCACCCGCAACTCGCCCCCCTACACGCCTACCATGCGCACGTTCCTCCCATTGGGAGTGACCAACTACAGTGCAAAGTGCGAAAACAAAACAAAAGCGCTACCGTGTGAAAATCACACCACCGTCTACCGTGCCTGTATTGTACACTACAAAACACTACGATAACTTACTGTATCCTACTGTATCCTACAGTACCTGAAATGACTACAGTACCCTACAGTACCTGAGATGACTACAGTAACTACTGTGACAAACGAACTACAGTACCTAAAACTACTGTACTACTGTATTAATTGTAACTACAGTATACCAATACTATATCACTAAAACTGAATACCTGGAAAGCTGCTGCCTCCTGCCGTTCCTGATTCGATGCCGGCGCACAGTGACCGATTTGCAACTCGATCGCCTGCTGGCCGCCACTCAAATCGATTGCAGATCAGAGCGAGAGAGATGGTGCGCGCTGGGCGGAGAGTCAGATCTAGCTTGCCAGCTACTCTTCCTTGTGCTCCCACCTAAAAAGAATATCACGCACCCATCTCCACACTCCTCACCTATTCGAGTGCTCCTCCGTCTGTGCTGCTCCGCTCGCCGCTGTCGCCTCCCGCTGCTGCTCAGCTCGGCCCGCCGCATGTCGCTGCTCGGCCCGCCGCTTCCTGCTGCTCAGCTCGTCGCTTCTCGCCTCTTCCTGCTGCTCAGCTCGCCACTTCTCGCACTCACCTGCTGCTCAGCTCGGTCCGCCGCATGTCGCTGCCTGGTACGCCGCTTCTCGCAGCTCGGCCCGTCACATCTTGCTGCTCGGCTCGTCGCATCTTGCACCTCACCTGTTGCTGAGCTCGGTCCGCCGCGTGTTGTTGCTCGGTCCCCCGCCTGTTGCTGCTCGGTCCGCCGCGTGTTGCTGCTCGGTCCGCCGCTTCTCGCTTTCTCCAGCTGCTCAGCTCTTCTCGCACTTACCTAATGCTCAGCTCGGTCCGCCGCATGTCGCTGCTCAGTCCGCCGCTTCTCGCACTCACCTGTTGCTGAGCTCGGTCCGCCGCATGTCGCTGCTCGGCCCGCCGCTTCTCGCACTCACCTGTTGCTAAGCTCGGTCCTCCTCTCGCACTCACCTTCCGCTCAGCTCGCCGCTTTTTTCGCTGTGCCGCAGCTGACAGAGCTGAGTTGGAGTTACACGTTTCAGAAAACTGACGGGTACGACGACCCGGAGTCAACCAGACTCATGAGACTTTGAGGAAAGTCACCAACCGGACACGGATAAACACGTAAAACGAACACATACGCACAAACACACAACACAAAATGAGGTGGATGAGCGGGTGTGACAAGCCGCGGGACGGGCAAAGCGAGACAAAACAAGCACAAACATATAACACAGAGCCATCATCCGGTAGATGCCAAAACAACAACCGTCAGGTATCTAGGCGAAAATAGATACACATTCTCACTGCTTCATGACTGCAGCGAAAAGTGCGCAATGCCTATCTCAACTATTATCAAACCACTCTTCGCCGCCTGCACTCTCTCCGGCAGACACTCCTTCGTCACCCTTCGCGCGAATAGGGACGACAGAGCGCAATCGATTGGTGAAACAAAAGACATCTCGCCTGTCGGCTAGCTACTTCCGACAGGGAAATGAATCTAAAAGGTGGATCAAACCAAACATGCTACCGTAAAAGAGAGGAAAGCTACACTCGCTGCAACCAATCAGAGGATCTATATCCCGAAGGACATAGGTCTTGCCCAAGGACACCTCCGAAGAGAGAACCCAGAGTCTCGATTGTGCGCGGAGGAGCCAGACGACAAGAGAGAGAACCATGACAAATCATTCCTACAGTCCCCAGAGACACGACCACAATACACCCAAACACGCAACAAGGCATAGAGGTTTATGATCGGCAAAGGAATATAGTGGGGAAAAGGGAACAGTGGTGACAGGCCTGCTCTCAGAGCTGGCGAGTCATAGTGACGGCATCTGGCTTGTCTGCCAGAGCTCGCTCCCGACTGAGCTCTCGGCCCTCCTTATGTACTGCCGGTGGTGAGTGTACTAGAGTCTTCTGTCTTGGCGGGAGTAGATCTGTAGATCGACCCGCCTCCTCGCTCCGCCGTTGGCACTGGCGATTCTGCAATGAGAGAGTGATCTATGAACGAATGAGCGAGCTACACACTTAGTGAGTGAGAGAGATCTCAGCGGCGCGCTAGCTCCGCTGACAATATCAAACTAGAACTCTGTAGCTCAACAGAGATTCGAGAAAGAGCTTGGTGTTCCGCTGACTGTGAGGGAAAAGACAAAAAACTATTTTTCCTTGAACTATTTGTAAGAACATTTGCATTCACCCAATCGCCAAATCGTCATAATGATATTATCACTATGTGGCCGGTGTATGATCCCTCCAAGAACCACACCTATCCGTCCCGTGTCTATCCGCTAATGCGCTAATCCGCTATCCGAAAACAATTCTGATGTGTTAGTGCATATCAGAAATATATGTAATATGTGATGCCACCTGCATTCAAGATGGTTTGACCACCTTCATCCTATACCACCTTCATCCTAATAGTAAGCTACAGTGGGTGAGCAAATCAGTGGCCGCCAGTAGAGAGCGCAGAGTGAACAGAGTGCGAGTCGGCAAAAATCGATAGACATGCGAGAACAAGTACACGCGAATAATATCACATTCAAACTTTCGCGCGCGCGCAATTTTCAAACGCGGGACGGACGAGCGGAGTGATGACGGAACTAAATGACTGTATGTAATCAGCTTTAGACTCTAGACCTGTCTAAAGAATTTCCTCGCCGCATCGAGATCAAATGAACAAGTAGTCGCAGCAAATGCCGAGGTTTCGCTACGTGTGCTCTCTCTTTTCGTATGTTCCATGATTCTTTTGTTCTTTTGTAGATGTACAAACTACAACACGCAATTTGCCGCAGCGCGCAGAAAGCAATCTGGAAGCAAAAGCGACAACGGTCCCTCGCATTGATTATAATCTGGAAGCACTCTAGCGTCTAGCCATTCGTCGCATATCACATTATCACTATTTTCTTTGTGGAAAAAAGGACAACGCGGCGATAAAAACATGCCGAGAAGTCGGTCGTCCGTTTTTTTCTCGACTCAATTGCATCAGCACACTGCTTCCAGCACTTCCAGAGTCCACTATCATTTATCAGTGATAGTGGACGGGAAAGACCCGGGTGCTCCGGCCACCCACAATCACATGACCACCGACTCACTTTTCCGTCCACGCGTTATCAGCAATCGCCTATCGTTCTTAGATCACAGCGCGGGTCCAAAAAAGGCCGGGCGAGTCGGCGATAGCCAACTTCAGAGAGCGGGCAAAGTGTGATGTCTTTGTCGAAAGCGCATGCATGAAGGATCGGTGTCTTTTCGTTCTTTGTCGTCTTTATCTTTATCAGGCCACGTTGGCCACATTGTAGTCTAAGCTGATTCACTTGCCAGGTCAATCTAATCGAAGTGATCATTCATCACTCACTCACTTGCTAACCTTCGGTATTACACAGTTTCGATACACCACCGCCACACAAACTCATTAACAATGCGTGCTGGAGAATGATGTACGCCAGAGTGGCAGTTACCGTACCCGCAAGTTACGGGTTATTATGGTCATATTGTCGTGGCTGCTACTGTTGCTGTTCAAAGAAACCTTTGCGGGTCTCGCGGGGAAACGACGCACTTTTGCAGTCTGTGTGTCAGAGCCATGCATTTGCATATCCGCGGATCATCGAAATTTAGTAGAGAGAGATGTCTGCTTCGTTGCTCATAACCCATAACTATTGCAATATAAGCGTCGACCATCTAGTTTCGACGTGTCTCGTTATCATATCATCACATTTTCTTGATGAGAAAATGGCTGTATTAGTGGCGTTATCGGGTTTCATCAGCATGACTCTTCGTTTATTCCGAATCGCAAATAATGGGAAAGATGCGAGGTATATGTACCCGGGAACTGATATAATACTTGTTAACAATTGAGGACATCGATTCGAGTGCAACGCTCCTTACCCACATCAGTAGATTTCGAAAAGTCGTAGCCTCTGACCTCTGACTCTGACGAAGATAGCAAACCCTTGATGTTTTCAAAAAACACGATGTCTGTGACTGTGACTACTGCGATTTCATAACCCCTATCAGAATCAGAATTGAGTAATTATGAAATCGTGCTTATTCACAAATATGATGGTGCTTCCTGTGAGTCACTTCTTACACGAAAGAAGATGTAGCAGAGATCTCTAGTCCTTTCCCTCGATTTGCTGACTGGGATGTGATTAGGAGATTAGTAATCTGGGGGAAGTGATGGCCGTCGGCGCATTTGCATATCCGCTTATCATCGAAATTTAGTAGAGAGATGTCTGCTTCGTTGCCCATAACCCATAGCTATTGCAAACATCAACCCCACGGCCCACGCACGCACATGTAGTGATGTACGAGAAACTGATCCTGGGATCATGGCTTTGGCTATAAGTTTGGCTATATATTTGGCTACACTTTGACTATAAGCTTTATACGGAGTGAGATAATGTGACCATCTTCATGTTTTTGATAAATTGCAATATGCAGATAAATCATAAATATTTCTCCTCCACCCCCTCTGTTATGCATAGTTATGCAATAAAACATTTAAGTCGGTCGGATTTCCTTTCGACAAAAACAAGATTATGTAGTTTCCTGCAACTTCTCTTTCCCCTCACAGTCGGCAAATGAAAAAAAACAAACAAATAAAGATCACCTGCAAAAAAAACCAGAGATGAAGTGTGATTGCGAGAGAGAGAGAGAGAGAGAGTGAGTGAGAGAGAGAGGGAGGGAGAGATCTCACGCAGATGGGCCACTTGGCACTATGTCAGCGACAACGATGCACCTAGATAGGGCTATCCTGTCTTTTTCACACACACACTCGTTGCCTTGCAGACCGCGCAATCACTGTTCCCCCAGAGTGATTGACTCTCTCTCTCTCTCTCTCTCTCTCTCTCTCTCACCCTGCCTGCCTTCAATTCAACGAAACGCCGCATTACGGTGGCTGATGCAATCTCTAGCCTGCGTCCCCGGTGTACTTTGTGATACATTTCATCATTACTAAAACCCTATTATAACAGACGGATTGGCGAAACGTGCATTATTCAAACGTCATTTACAATAGGTTCATCGTTTCATGGTGTGTTATCGCAATTCCGGTCCCTGCGTTTCGGTGCGTGCCGCACGCGCACAACATGTGAGAGTCTCACCACACATTGCACTTTAGCGTTCACGTGGCAGGCATGTGAGGCGAGCAGGCACATAGATGAAGGAAGTGTTTGTGTGTGTGTTGTTTATATCGAGGACACGCGTCCTTTTCTCTCTCCCTCTCTCCCTCTCTCTCTCTCTCTCTCTCTCTCTCTCTCTTCCTCCCTCTCTCCCTCTCTACCTCTCTCCCTCTCTCTCCCCCTCATCTCTTTCGGTTGAACAAGCTAGACGAGTGTGTTGTAGTGTGGCGTGCCACACTATATATGCATCCGGGAAGCGATTCGATGATGGTGATCATAGAACACAGCAGTACAATACATGATCAGTGTAGCCCGTTACCGTAACCAGTGTTCTCCCCGAACGCACATGTCTGACTTCTCGCCTCCAAGTACGAGAGTGCGTGGTTCTGCCCTCTACCGTATCCCCTTGTGTGACATTCCGCGAGCTGCTATATTTGTAGAGGACATAGTCGACTGGTCGGGGGGCAGCAAAGGGGGGAGAGAGATAGACACTGCGGGTCGCTCGAGTGCTGTCAGTACCCTGACAGTACCTATGGGTCTCGCACGTGAATCGGCGAGACCATGCACTCCTCTGCTATACCCTATACTGTTCGATATTCCCTACAGTAACCAGTTGCACTCTCGTGTGTGCGTGTGTGTGTGTGTGTGTGTGTGTGTGTGTGTGTGTGTGTGTGTTTTGAAAAGAACACTGGTATGTTAAAGGGCGTATCCTCCTCTGCTTTGGGTGTGTGGAACACTCACTCACAGAGGGAGAGAGAGAGGGGAGAGAGGGGAGAGAGAGGGGAGAGAGAGAGAGTCAGGCAAAAGGGCAACTGGCAAAAGAGCCTCTCCCTTCTTCCCTCTCATGTTATTTTCATAGTCCAGCAGTGCAGGCTGGGGACCAGAGAACACTGTGTTTCCCTTCCTATCACTCGCTTCCTGTCTGACGCTAGATTCTACTAGCCAACACACTGACATGTTGTTCATAACATATTGGACCTTAGACATCACAGAACCTTCGAGGGTATGTCTGATTTCATGTGGCATGTCTACTACACTCTAGCGTGAATCGAATCGTGCGCCTACTACAACTACAGTACTACAGTATAGTGGCTTTCAGGCGTGGTCATCTTGTTTTGATGTCATTGCTTCGTGATACATAGTGCACAACAGCTTACCTGTGGCATCTTGAGGATAGGCCTCGGTTGCTTCAACCTCTCGAAGCTCCACACTCGACATGTCGACATGTCAACAACACCATTGTTGAATAAGGGCAGTGAGTAACACACGCTATTTTCGCTCTGCTCGCCGCACTATTTCCGAGCATAGAGTGAGTATTGCACTTGCCCCCTGCCGCACTACGCGACACTACGACCATGTGTGAGAGAGAAAAGTGAATAATAGGGCCGCTGTCAGCGCGCATAGTACAGTAATAGACATTATGACCGGGGACGAAAACAGGGGGAATGTGCGGGGGGAGAGTGGAGGTTCGTTGATCTATCGGTTAGCGATGCAAATACCCTCCCATAGATCGCTATCTCATGTCAGCGTGTTGCCAAATACAGTAGTCACCTAATATGGGCTCCCCTTCTAATCACTTGCCTAGTATTCGAAGATCGCCCATCATCTCAGCCGCTCATCCAACGATTACTGACATCATCCATTCAAACCACGCAAACATGGAAAGGAGGAGAAGTCATGTGCAAGAAGTGTGGCTGATCATTGATTCTTCGGGGTGGTTCATTAAGCTGGAAGGTCCAAATCTCTCCTACTCCTCTCTACAGTGTAGCTGAGATCCGCATAAGCCACACGAGAGCCCATCGAGGATAAGGTGATAAGAGAGACTGCGTGGGCAAAACATATCAATATCATCCAATCACCATCGCGGCAAGTTTAGCCCACGTTTGCGTGGGCTCCATCGGATCTTCCGTCGCCTTTGCTTCCTTGTCCCTCTTGAAAACACCAAAGCGACTAATCTGGAAAAGCTCGAGTGTTAGCTCACATCACTTCTTAGTCGAATGATGCGAGAAGTTACAGCAGGAGGATTCAATCTGTAGCGAATTTTTTTCTGGCTATAACATATTTTTCGTGGAGAACCTCTCCGAGACAGTTCGACTTTCTCTCACTTCTCTCTTCCCCTATATCACAGTTCACTTCGTGTCTTATCACTACAGTTGAAAGAAGGGCGCAAATGACGGGGGGAAATCACAGCGTACCTGGAATCCTAATAACTGCTACACATGAGAGACACGTGCGAAACGCGAGAATTTCCGAGATTAATATCACTCCGCTCACAGTCCACATTTCTTCATAATTGCCGCACACACGCCATACTACTAATGTAGAGAAAAGAACACATTGTTGAGCGTTCTCTGCTGTTGGAGCAGACTGTAGGCGATTCGTGTTTACCTTTACTCCATAGCTGCAGTGTAGGGAACGGGAAGAATGGAGTGGAATAGAATAGAATGGAGAAGTAGCATAGCATATAGCGCTGCCCTTTCCGGGAAGTGCCTGCTGCACTGTTCCACACACTATTTTCAGAGTGACGACTATCGTCCTGCAACTTCCGCTGGCTTGCACTAGTAGTGCTCTCATATAGTGGAGCGGAATATGAGTTTCGAGTTTCACTCACTATCTTCATGAGAAACTTATGCAGTGATCGAAGACCAGACTTCTCAACATAATTTCTGATGAATGATGATCCCAGTGCGAGCGGAATATCTTCAATCTTCTGTGATCGAAGACCATTCTGACTGTGTGTGATAGGCGGCACGAATTTCGGGGTGTGGGCTTCCCGGTGAATCGCATGTGGTGTGTGATGGGAGCAGAATGTGGCCTAGCACACGCCATGGCCGAGCACGCGCAGGGCAAAGTGTGCCTGCGATCAGAGTACGCGCCACCCAATCACCGATCCCCCGTGATTCCACTGACTGAGCCGCCCTTATTATGCAAAACGGCAACGCTATTTGGTTATTTTTAGATATGTGAAACGTTTATGGTGGTTTACAGAATGGAATTCACGGACGTATGGCACACGGAAAGTAGAGTGTGGTGGCGTTGTTGGGTGATGAAATCTTGCTCGTGAACGATCTCTAGAGGTTGCATGTACACAGTACGGAATTAGAGAGAGAGTGAGAGAGAGAGAGAGAGAGAGGAGAGTGGAGCGTCGGGAATGTGTAGCAGAGATTCATGGTCCTTACCATCCATGTCCACTGGAGTCTAGCGAGCATGCCTGAGTGGAGTATCGTCCATCGTACACTCACCCAGCACTCTTCCTCGCACGTTGTCGCTATCTACCACTCTGTCTCGCATTGCAATGTTCCTCGACCAGCGAGCAGAGTTCCGTGTTCCGAGCGAAATGCTCCCTAATCACCTTGTCAACATCGTTCGGGCCGTATAAAAGGTGTGTGAGGTGCCCAGAGCAGAGTACGGTATAGTGTCGGTTTCAAGAATGTCGCGTTACCGTATTGATATTCGCGGAAGCACGTTGTTCCCTATTTCACTATGCACGTTTGCGCGCACAGTCAATGTGCGTGTCTAAATTTGCTCGCAAACTGTGCGCCCACAAAAAGTGATTCATATGTTTTATGTCTTCAAAACAGCTACCGTACCTATTTTTGTGTGTGTGCAACCTTATTTATTCCGAAACTACACACTTCCACCTCTCGGCGTTGCCCTATCTCTAATCACGTGTACTTGTTGTATTTCCATTCATGCAGAATGTCGCGACTCTCCACTATGCGCGTGCTCTCTGTATCCCTGTCCATCTGCACCCTCCCCTGTCCATACACTCTCTGGGTGTGCATGACTTGCACTTTGTCTGGGTGCTGCACATACTGGGGGGCGGCGTGTGTGCGGGGTTCCCCCTTCAGAGAACAGCCACCGGGGGGCGGGGCCAATGGATTAGCAACGCGGGGGGAGGGATCGCTCCTTTGCTCGCATCGCTCACCACCCCATCAGTCCGCACCGCCACATCGGCCGAGGAAGGTCGAGCAGGCCTTCTGAGGCATCTGGCCTTCAGAAGGATTCCTATTCTGCTATTCCTATTCCCCTTATCACCACACTTGTTTCAACGGCGCCCGTTTACGACTCGCCCTGTTGCATCAGTATGGAATCACTTTACGCGCCGCTCCGCGTCGTTTCTATTTTGTGGTGGCAGAGTGCACGTATTTACACCGTCATCGTTTCAGTTCGCAGTTCTCACTACTCACTCCACTATGATGTCAATGGAAGCGTACAAGGCGCAGCAGAGCCGCAAGCGATCAGCTGAGGAGGACCTCGACTGTGTCATTGTACCCAAGGCCCGCTCTGAACATGACTACAGCGATGTGAGTGGCTTTCTTGTACTTGATTGTTACCAGTGTGTCATATGTGTTGCTCGTCTCTCTCTCTCCCTCTCTCTCTCTCTCTCTCTCTCTCTCTCTCTCTCTCGCTCTCTCTCTCACCCCAGAGCACAGTTTGATTTAGTGAAAGGCTTGTCTTCTTAGTAATGCTTAAATCCCATTTATCAACTTCCTCCTCCCTCGCTTTGACTATCTCGTGATATCTCTTTGATGAAAGCTCTCTCACACCATTAGGATTATGCGGATTAGAGGGGGTGGTTGACTTAAGCTGATCCGCCATGTGAGACTGAGTGATGTATGCCCCCGCACATTTTTCCATCAACAAGATTGAGCGGCATTGTGGATAACATGATGTGATGGCAATGGCTACCCGTTTCTGAGAATCGACGACTGAAAACTGTGCAAAAGCAAATGGAAAGATTCCAATTGCTGTCTTGTTGTCAAGATTCATAAGATTCATATTGAACATCCGGGCAAAAGCAAATATGGAAGCAGTGGGTGTCAAAAAGATTATTTTGCCATTAGATTCATATTGAACATGTTTTCAGGACGACTCGAAGTCGGCGTCTCCATCGATGGACGATGACCGGCGCGCGCACCACAACGAACTCGAGCGCCGCCGCCGCGACCACATCAAGGACCACTTCATGAGCCTCAAGGACGCCATCCCGCTACTCGAGGGCGAGAAGGTGCGGTGCATCTCTCTCTCTCTCTCTCTCTCTCTCTCTCTCTCTCTCTCTCTCTCTCTTTCTTTCTCTCTCTCTCTCTTTGTGTTTCCTGCTCGAGGGGTAGAAGGCACCTTCTTCTTCCTGTGAACACACAACTTACATACAGTACATACTGTTTCTTTCTTCACCTGACAGTTGTAACTGATTGTCATTGCAGTCCTCCCGCGCGCTCATCCTCAAGCGCGCCGTCGAATACATCTCTCTCATGGGCTCCCGCATGCACGATCTCCAGCGACGCAACGAGCTCCTCGAGGCGAAACGTTAGTTGTTTTCATTCGAATGCATTTAATTCAATGTTTCACTCTTGTCGTTTTCAGTGAAGGAGCGTGACGAGGATCTGCCGGCGCCTGTGCCGACCGTGCGCCCTGCCGTCTACAAGCCGACCCCAGTCCTGTCCGCGCCCTCCACCTCCTCCTCCGCCCCCGCTATGCCCACCGGCCTCAACTCACCCTTCAAGCCCACCTACGTCCCCGCCACCGTGTCCACTCCCGTCGCCGCTGCGCCAATGACCACATCCGTTACCAGGTTCGTGGCGTTCTCTTTTCAAAAGTTGTGTGATCAGCTTCTTCGAAACAGTCCTTTCTAAACGTCTCCGGAACACGCTGTGTGTTCAACCCGAAGTCATTTGTATCGCTCCCTCACCCTGTCTCTTTGCAGCTTCCCCTGCATGCGTCTGCCGGTGTTGTCGCAGCAGGAGCAACTCCTGGCGCTCACGCAAGCTCTGATGCAGGCCAAGCTGGCCGCCGCGCTGCAGGCGCCGCACCCGCCTCCGCCCACCCGCCCGGAGGACATCCAGTCCCGACTCCTCGGCGCGTCCATGGTCGCCGCGCGCTACTGAGCTTCGATCTCGCTTCACTCTTTGATTCAACGCCTACGTGTGACCATCTCGGATTCGTGTTGTTGTTCCGCATCTCCACCCAGTTCTTGTCTCTCTCTCACTCGAGTCTACCTGTAGTCAGTGCGCGGCCCTCGGGGTCCCTTGTACATTGTGTGTGTGTATTCTTTGACGCCGCCGCATGAGCGAAACGCAAATAAACGTTTTAAAAATAATCGTGGAGCTATATTTATCGCCGGGACAGTGAAGATCATGAACTGTGGATCAGAAGAGAGCGGCTACGGTAGCGACGAGTGCGGGGATGAGTGTGGGCAGCGGCGCGGATTTGTAGACTGGCGCAAGCGAGCAGCCGCTCCGACCGTACTCCGAAACCTACAACGTAATTGTGTGTGTACAATAACACACTGTTTATTACTCTTTGTATGCGGATACACACTACAGTGTAGACTGGGGGGGGGACAAAGTGCGGCCGATCGTTCTGTGCTCTGCGCACGGGCGCGTGGTGTTTTGGCGTAAATAGAACAGAACAGAGGCCCGCGAGTGCTCTCTACACGTGTGACTACGGGATGTTACAAAGTTGTGTGTTTGTGCAATTGTGGTTCCCGATCCCTAACAGTACCCCACTGGTTACTATAATACATGTGATCTGAAACAGTACACGTTCTAAAACACTCTCAACATGTGTGTGTGTGTGTGTGTGTTTGTTTCAGTGTGTGTTCTTTCGCTTGTACACTAAACATGACGTGTCTCTCTCGATTTTCGATACATGACCGTAACCGCTATGGGAGATTTTTTCGTGTTTTGTTGTATTCATGTCGGTTGGCGGTTGAATTGGGTTCATTCTTGCTTCCTGGATGGATGGATGCGTGACTTGTGAGTGAACATGCATATCTGAATGTAAACACTTAGACCATTTTATTTTTCAAGTTCTAAGAATAGCCACCGAAGACAAAAGCAGTCCGCGGATTGTACTGTCACTTACTTTTTGATTTGCGAGCTTTGCGAGAACATTTGGGGAACGATAAGTGTGCATCAACGCAAGTAGCTAGAAAGAGCATCGCGCAAAAACCAAGTTAACCGACGAAAGCCGCTCACTAACGAAGAAGAACACGAAATGTTCAGAGGTTCACAAAATCATACAGCCATTATCAGTAATCAGTTGACTGCGTTCGCCGCGCACTTAAGGTGCGGTCAGTCTCTTCGGAATCCATTCCGAAGTGTTTCGAAGGCATAGCAAGGCATTCCGAAATGTTCGGGAGTGTTCGGGAGTAATACGAAGGCAATTCGGGAGTCTTCTGGAGACGATTCGAAAGGCAATTCCGAAGTGTTTTGAGGGCATTCGGGCGTGGTTCGAAGAGACTGGCCGCAACTTTACTGCCATATATAGGGATATGGAGATTTCTAATTTATTAGGTGATCTGCATGTTGCGACACTTGTAAGATGATCAAAATACGATAACTTTTTATATTTATACCATAACTTGAAAATGAACGAATCATGTAAGACATCTTCCGCGAAATTCTGATTTCGTAGTGAGAATTACCAATTAGGCGCGCATGGTCATACACTTACGCGCCGAATCGATAATTCTCACAAAAAATTCAAAATTTCGCGAATGATTCTCTACACGATCCGTTTATTTTTAGATTATGATTTATTTATGAAAAATATTGTGTTTAGTTTGCTTAGATAGGTCACATGCTCTAAAACGTATCGTGTTTATCTGAAAAGAAACTCCCAACTTCCTTCCACAGCTTAATTTCGTCGCAGGTACGGTAGTTGCAATTCGCACAAGTATGCGTGTGTGATGTGTGGTGCTGTGCACTTTTCTTCCGTGACTCTTACGCAGCTCTGAACCTCTAGAGTATGTATGCAACCACACTCATTCAGGAGGGCAACAATACGATTGTAGAGAGAGATAAAGAGAGAGAGAGAGAGAGAGAGAGAGAGAGAGAGAGAGATGAGGAAGGAGAAAGAGGTCGCAGTCACATCATGCCCTCGCCATGCACTTTCAGTGTTCATTAACCATGCGTAATTTATTGGCATGCAGAAATAACAGCAAAGTTGCATCCAGCAAGCATGGAAAGTGATCAGGAAGTGGAAGTAAACACAACACACACAAAGTCTTCTCTTCCAGTTGCAAAACACGTCGGCTTGCACTATAGTAATAGTTCTCTGCTCGCTTGCCTATTTCCACTGCCAGTGAGTCAGGGCCTAAAGTGCGCCACCCGCCCGCTCTGCCACTATAGGGGATAGAACACGAGACTCTCTGTTTCTGTCCGGACAAAGTTCCCATTTGCAGCGACGAGACCAAATTGTGTTTACACCACTTATCATCTCCCGCTTGTGAAATCACTCTAGCTTCTAGCTAGCACGCTGCAAACACACACCAATACACGTGCTGATATGGTGATACAGTGATAAGATGGGGGCGTTGATAGGGTGTGTGGTGAGCCAGAGCCCGGGTTTCAAAGGGAGTGATGTGTTCGTTTGGCTATTCTGGCACAACTCACGTGTCACACGTGTGTGCACTAGGGACGCTTTCGTGTCCCGTGGCTCGGAATCAGGAAAGGCACGTGCTAGCAAGAATTCCACGTATAGTAATAGTCTATTCTAGTACATAGGTAGAAGGGGGAAGAGATGTGTCCAGTGAACAAAGTGCGGCACAGTGATATGTGATGAACGCATTGTACTGTACTGTGCTCTTCTAGATTCTAGATACGTACATGCTGGTTTCAACGTTACGCCTCGGCGATCTGACCTCACCATCTAGCCTCACACAAAACACCAAGTTTCGCGTGACTAGCACCTGCACACATACATAATGTGATCAATTTAACCTGACATTCACGTGTGTGCACTTATTACCTTTTTACGGCACAGTTCGTAGACAACGATAGTGTAAACATTACAGTAACGACATACCATGTGTCCGTAGTAATGCAGGTGGTCATTAGCGTCGTATTTCGAAATCAGCGAATCGCTGCAGTTGTCGTCCTCGTCGTCTTTTGTGCAAACCTAGTAGTGAGAAGTTTACACAACTGCACGACGAGCGTGAAACATCACCATGTACGGATCACCCTCGCGCATCGCGTTGTTGTACCACACCTGAACAGTTATTACTCATCAGGGATCAGAACAAGAGCATTGGAAAAGGAAAGGATACATGGATTTCGATAGTCTCGTGTACGCGTATGGTCTATTCGTGGAGATGAAGGAACATGGAACATACACAAAACAAAACAACCATTTTTAATGGGTTTTTTTAAGTTCTCACTTCCGTTGCGTGGTGATAGGCGCGATTGAGTGCGGATCGCACGCACGATTTGTGGTTCGGCGAGTCCCTTCAATGACATTATACAGTGTGTTTTTTTTTCATTTTGACAAAACCTTGCGCAACTATCCTTGCTGAACCGCTAGCTTTCTAATAAGCGAGAGCGTTCAAAAGGTATCGGATGAATGTTGTTCTGCCTTTGATGCTATTGTTGGAATGATACATGGAATGGCAACCATCTTATGTTGTAACCACGTATACAACCACCACAACCACTACGCCACGTAGTCATGTGCGAGTTCTTGCATGAGGAATGACATTGCAATGAATTTGCAGTGATTCAACTGTAGAAAGTTCATGCTGCGACGAATCGCAAATCTGCGTAAAAGTAGCTTCATCGACATTTGTGTGTCTGCGTCATATTCGAAATAGTTGTTTGTCACTTGACTGGCTAAAATCATCCCAAGTGACACCAGAATTCTTTTAGCTATTTATAGATGGACGAGGAAGAAGGGAAAAAGGGCTCTGGGGGGGGGGCACGCACGTTTCGAAAAAGGACAAAGCTTTTCAACCGTCTCTCTCTCTCTCTCTCTCTCTCTCTCTCTCTCTCTCTCCTCCCTCTCCTCTCTCATCCCGAATTCTCAGAGACCCAGGAAGTGTTCTTCTCTCCTTCCATCTGAGAGCGCGTTGCACTCTCCACCCGTAATTCCATCTACTCACGCACGGACAGCGTGTGTTTTCCTCCTTTCCCCTCTCTCTCTCTCTATCTCTCTCTATCTCTCTCTCTTTCTCTCGAGTGGTCGCTCTGTGAGCGGCACACTCACCACTTGTACTCTACAGCAAAACATATTGAGTAAGAGAGGGAGAGAGAGGGAGAGAGAGAGAGAGAGAGAGAGAGAGAGAGAGAGAGACGGAGCGTGTGTTGTGTTCCAGAATAGCCGGGCACCCTTTACTCACTCCACTTCTCGGTTCTCGTCGCCCTCCACTTAACACGTGCTATCTCGTGTTTACGAGTGCTGCACTCTCTCGCTGGCACGTGGTCTCTAGCGGGGTGTCTGACCGGGAACGTGTTATCCACATGCGTACATGCATGCTCGAATGAGATTCGGAGAGAGCGCCAAGGGACGACATATGACAGGGTACGGTGGTCCGCTCAATTATTACTAGTCAGTTGATTTTGAAACAGTGCAAGTATGGAAGAGTATCTCTCTCTCTCTCTCTCTCTCTCTCTTTCTCTTTCTCTTTCTCTTTCTCTCTCTCTCTCTCTCTCTCTCAGTTGACTCATTGAAAACATGTTACATGTCAATGTCACGCTTGCTTTTTCGATTCCCCGAACGAGAATTATGAGATAATAGAGATTAGTGGACATTCTTAAAACGTCTAAAGGGCACGATAATGTGTTATATCTCTCCGTTTATGGTGTGTTTCATTTATCATATTTGATTTTTTTTTAAATATATACCAATTAAATTAAAACATAATATTCTAAGTAATATAAACGATGATAAAGATAAACCGACTTGCACGGAGGCAGATGGGGGACGATGTCTCTCTGGTGGACAACCCTCCACGAATCGGTGATCAGCCTGAAAAATAACTTCTTAAATTAGGATAAAATATTATATTTTATTTGGTTTTTAACGTTTTTCGGCAAAATATTGAAAAAATACGAACAGAAATACGGATTTATCGGAAACAGTTTTCTAAACAGAGTTCTTTCTTCAATCCATTCTTAGTCAATCACCGTGTTTTGAATATTTCTGTCAAAAACATTGGATCGGTGGTCGTAGTCAACTGTAGGCGATGTGAGATGTTTCGATTGTTACGACATCTTTCATTAGTACAGTGCAATCACTGCTGATAAAGTGACAAAACATCACGTTTATTTTTTAACGATATTTTTGAAAATAATAATATTAAGTTACTACATAAATGTTAAGAACATTTTCATTGCGTCAGCCGTTAGCCAGAAGACACACCGTCATCGTGGATACTTATTACTGGTTTTATAGAATCATACTCTACTGCAACCCCTGTCTTGTTCAAAGGCATTTTCATGTGGGAAGCACCCTTGTGGTGTAATGCATTTATTTATATTTAATTACTCACCTGTCAAGGTTCGATGCGAACACAGAGTTTCCCACGCGCGGCTCTCCAAAAGTAGTGAGATGGATCTGTAAAAGTGATTTTTTGTCATACAATTTGTATCATGCCACAAATATAATGATCGTCTTTCAACTAAAATAATGTCGTAGTGTGTATGGAATGATATTTGTAAATTGTAATGATTCCACTTTTTTTCTTGCATTGATACTATACTGTTTCGTGAATTTCCCTGATTTATAATATAAGAAATTTGTAAGCCTTGATCTTGTAAAAGAATTGTTGATGCAATCAGAATAAATTATTAATTTCAACACACCAACTCCGCCGGTCGAAGAATCTGCTTATGCGTCCTGAGAGCAGCCAGGGCAGCCAGCGCCCCACCCAGAGAGTATCTATATATCTATCTATCTATCTATCTATCTATCTATCTATCTATCTATCTATCTATCTATCTATCTATCTATCTATCTATCTATCTATCTATCTATCTATCTATCTATCTATCTATCTATCTATCTATCTATCTATCTATCTATCTATCTATCTATCTATCTATCTATCTATCTATCTATCTATCTATCTATCTATCTATCTATCTATCTATCTATCTATCTATCTATCTATCTATCTATCTATCTATCTATCTATCTATCTATCTATCTATCTATCTATCTATCTATCTATCTATCTATCTATCTATCTATCTATATATATATATTGTAAAACCACGTGCAATATAAGTCATTGAAAAATCGTTGGGCTATGGTGTAGTGCCCACATTCATCCTTCGACTCCCTCCGCAGAGTGAATCTCTTGATTCGGTGAGATACCGTTACCTTTACGCCTTTACCTTTGTAGATATACTGTAATGGTGGTAGGTGGTAGTGATGGTTATTGTTAAAATTGATAATGATTGTAAAATCACTTGCAACCGACCCAGTGAACTGTACTTTGAAGTCCTTGGTGCTGTTCTGCATTAGTACTGGTTCGATGATCGGCCTACAATAGGGGAGTGATATTCGAGTCCGCAACGTGGCAATTGCGTAATGCGTTTTGTTCTGAGAAGCAGAATTTCCGGGTACAAACCATCCTATCCTATTACCTATTAGCAGAACGCACGTGTGCAATGGAGATTATTCAAAATGATAAAATGATTAATATTGAACTACTGAACAGAAACAGTCATCATTTGTGGTGATACATAATTATGAGTTTACGCAAGTTATTAGAAAACGTTTCTTCACTGTCTAGTCTTCAAAGGCCTTGCGAGTACAAGTACAAGCACAGGAACTGTTTCAGATGACGTCACAGACTTCTAACAGCTCACAAGAGTGTAGAGGAGAGAGCGGGCGTCACTCCACACGTGTGGCCAACGGTACTTGAGACTGTGACCTTGCATCCTATAGGAAATCTAACTCTATGTAGCTAGACCATGCAATCCCGGGTTTTTCAAGGTGAAATGATAAAAACAGGCATACTCATGCGAGCGAAATTGACTAACATAAGAAGAAATATCGCCAGCATTACTATTCTGTCATAAATTGAATCCTACAGTACTGTACATGATGCGCATCGTCGCTCACCAGGTCTTCTGGATGGCGTGGTAGAAGTACGCGTCGACCAGACCGTAACCGTGCCTGAATTACACGATGTACACATTTCACATTAACAGATCACTAATAACTGATAATAATTGTTATTAAACACATACAATTGCGTGTAACGCGTGCTATGAAACGTACATATAAACTATATAGATACTGATACAAAATACAGTTACGATTTGCAAGTAAAACAAGACAAAGGTTCTACAAGATCCTGATTCAATCAATAACTAATCAATACTCTGCGACTCACCACTCGATCTCAGGCGCCAGTGATTCGAGGCCCTCGAGACTCAGCTGGTCGTCTGAATAAACAAACATATTAATCATTTTAAATACAATCAATAATGAATAATCAATAATGATCGATCCACTCACTTCCGACGGTTCCCCGGAAGGAGACGATGATGGTGCGTTCGGAGGCGCTGACCGCAGCGAAAGCACTGCACGTGTTGCCCTTGTCGTCACACGGAACCTCCTACAACCAAGTCGATGCAAAACGATATCGGTCGAGTTTGTGACAAAGGGTTCCTAGCCCTAGAAAAAAGATTCACTATTTTCAGTATCTCCATAGTTTTTACACATTGTCAAAAAGGTAAAACAACGATATCGGTCGAGTTTGTGCCGAAGGGAAATGTCCCAGAAGAGACTCATGATAACCCTTCGACGCCGGACCGAGTCGTGATCGCTCGGCTATTGCAATCGTTGATATAGCCCCGCCGCTGCGAGCAACCAATACGCGCCGGGTTTGCGTTGTTTAGGGTGATTCACATGGGCTGTTCTGTGTTAAACTACATCGTTTGCCTACGTTTCACGGAGTGCGTAAATTCAAGACAACATAGTTGAACGTAACCATCCGTGTGCCGTGTCTCGCGAGGTCATTAGTCACAATATACATACTAAACGAAATCGCAATTTCACATGTTAATATTACACGTTACACCATTGAATTCTCCCGAATGGCGGGGGAATGGCACGAGTTTCAGAAAGAAAAAATCAGCCCATACTTTCGCAGCCCCCAATCGGAAAAAAAAACAGAAGCTTCTCTCATACATACATACATGTGCATGCGTGAAATCGATTTAAAAAGTTTGCAAACGTTTTCGTTTGTATCTCCCCGGGAGAAAATGTGGTTCCTAGTAACGATGAGCAGCCATGTTACTATCCGTCATTCCGCCAGTTAGAAATTCAAATGCTGTCAGAGAACGTATAATATGTCGGGAACACACAATGATGCTCGCTTCGGACAATGATCCAGGAAGGAGGATTATGGAATGCCAGACTGTCCCACCTTGCTGACGACCACCCTGTAGTTGCTCATGGGGAACACTCTGCTCACACACTGCTGCGGGTCAGTCGAATACGCGGCCGCAGACATCGACAACAGACGGCGCGCCTTCTGAAATGAGGATTAGAGCCAAATCAGATCAATCACTCATAAGTCATAAGAATCCAAGATGGTTGTAGGGTTTGGCGCCGAAAGGTTTTGCGCCAGAGGTCTATCATTTATTTACAGAAGCTAGAAAGTATCATTCACAAGATTATAAGATTTGTGTTTGTTTTTGTTATAGGGAACTGACCGCATCGCTGAACTCGATTCCGTTGTCGTCTTTTGCTGTCGCAAAGGAGTATAAGGAGAGAAGCATGAGGTTCAGATTCCACATCTGAAATGTCAGTTGGAATGGTGCGATCACACTTATAAAGACAAACGCGAAATATACAAGGAATTTGGAATCAATTTTCAGTAGTAGGATATATTCTTAAACACTAGATGCACTAGATCACTAGAACTTAATAACATTAATAAAAAAGTTCAACGCGCACAATTGCTATTAACCTAATCTAATAGTTGAAATGAAAGAAGAGTCGCATTGATTTCCGTAGTAGTCCATATCGCCCAGTATCGGGCACACCCCAATACCTTATCACTTGTAAGACAACATTCATTGATGGACCAGGTAGGTTTCGGAGAGAGATGAAACGAGAATGAATCATGAGTCAGATACATACTTTTCCATGACTATAGCTCGGTGATTAAAAAAATAACAAAAGAAATACAGTTGAGAAAAAAAATTCGAATTAAACGTGTTCAAACACGGCGATCGAAAAACATACGTGCGACCTTCCAATCTATGAAAATGTGGTATTTATTCAGCTGTGCTCTTCCCAAAACCGGGCGGAAAGCGCCAATAAGCAAACATCATCCGAACAATCCGCTGACGACCTTTTTAGCGTTATGAGTCATCGATAACCCAAGACGATCCATTGAACTCTGCAAACAAATATGATTATTTGAAATGTGTAAACGCAAGCACGAATCACTATGTTTCTGGCACTGTGGAATTTACACAAAATAATTAGAGAGGGCGCGCAGCGCCCTCTCTTTTGGCTTAGGATAGGGCTCGCGCCAGAATTTTTAAGAAGCTATATCCAAAAATCATGTTAGCAGGAATGTGAACTCATCCAATTCATGTTAGTTAGATTCGCACGGTTCCGTAGGCCAGATCACTAATTGATGGCATCTTTGTATCTTTTCTCTGAAAGAAGTTATGAGCGATCTCGCGCACCCATGAGGTGAGAGGCCAGCGTGTGGGTAAGTGGGTGGGTGGGTGGGTGGGTGGGTGGAAGTCGTGTCCGGTAACGCTGACTCTCTCCCGAAAGCGTACTCTCTCGGCGTTTTCTGCCCGTGTTCTCCAACTCGCACTTTGAGTGTAGTTCGCCCCGCTGCCGCCAGCGTCTAATTCGCGCCGGGTTTGCGTTGTTTTGGGTCCGCCAACTATAACCAGGAGAAAGAGCGCAGTAGGCGCGACTCCGAACGGTAGTGAGAAAATATGTGGGGAAAAACGTTTTTGTGAAACGTAACGGCGATCCGAAACGTAACGTGTGATCTGTGGTACATGAGAGTAAGAAGAGAGAGAACGGCCGAGAGTTTGTGTTAGTATTTGTAAACGTTGATAGAAGAGCAGAAAATATAAAGAGACAGAGAGAGAAGGGCAGAAAGTGAGAGAGTGAGAGAGTGAGAGAGAACAGTGTGAGAGAAAGAGAAAGAGAGAGAGAGAGAGAGAGAGAGAGAGAGAGAAGGAACAGTGAAAGAGAGAGAAGGGACGAAGAGAAGGAGAGAACAGAGTGAGTGAGAGATAGTAGTTTTTGATAAAATCCATATGAATAGTCATAATTCAGCACATATTCAAAATTTCTATGAAATTTAACAAAAGGACATATATTTTCTTTAAAAAGTACTTGCGTAAACAAATGAACTTTGTCTTGTCCCAATGCAGCAAAAGCACATGCATAAAGCGTTTACAAATACTAACACAAACCTGCGCATAACGGACAGTGGACATTAACCGATGAAATATAACAATACAAATGAATAACTCCATACGTCCATATTAGAGAGAGAGAAGACAGAGAGAGAGGAGAGAGAGAAAGAGAGAGAGAGAGAGAGAGAGAGGGGGGGGAAGAGAGAGGCGCAGGTTTGTGTTAGTATTTGTAAACGCTTTATGCATGTGCTTTTGCTGCATTGGGACAAGACAAAGTTCATTTGTTTACGCAAGTACTTTTTAAAGAAAATATATTGTTTGACTCATTTAATGCAGAAATAATGAGAAAAGCATGGTGAGAAAACTGATATCTATATAACCCGTACGGTACACACTCGATGAACTAGATTGAAAGACGCAGGACGTTATAATGTGGGACATGGTAAAATATATGAAAGTGTTCTAAAAAAGTGTGACAACCGTTAATATAACCTGTTGGCCGCCTACGACCAATACGCGCCGGGTTTTCGACATTTGTGAAGGAAATGTTCGGTTTTCGCGAACAATGCAAACCCGGCGCGCATTGGCCGGTCGCAGCGGCGGGGTAATATCAACGATTGCAGTAGTTGAGAGAACACGGTCCGGAGTCGAAGGGTTATCTGAGGTCTTTCGGGACATTTCCCTTCGGCACAAACTCGACCGAACTCTTTTTTTTTCGCTTTGTGAAAACGATAGAAGAAGTCGGAATATCGACTGCTTCTTCTTTTCCATCTATTCTCCATCTTCCTTCTGGACTGCTCCCGCACCTGCGCATCAGTGACGAACAGATGGCGGCGTCGGCAGGTTGTGTGATCGGCGCGATTTTGTGATGGCTCGCCTGGCAGAGTGAGTTCTCTCAAACCATACGAACCCGGCGCGCATTGGCCGCTCGCAGCGACAGGGTAATATCAACGATTGCAGTAGGCGAGAGAACACGACTCGGTCCGGAGTCGAAGGGTTATCTGAGGTCTTTCGGGACATTTCCCTTCGGCATAAACTTGACCGTACTCGTTTCTTTTGTCGATTTGCGAAAACGGTGGAAGAACAAATATCATCATCTCACATTCAGCTCCTCTGCGCAGAACATGTCCCAGCAGACAGGCTCGCTCGGTCGCTCGGTCGCCACCTGCCGCGAAGGTGTCGGCAGCTTGCAGGGGCGACGCTGCAGACGCGAGTATATCTGATATCTTGTCGATTGTCCTGCAGTCCTGTAGAGAGTAGGCCGAATAGAAGAAAGAGAGTAGGCCGGATAGAAGAATCCAAGCATTCGATTCCTTCGATGCGACACTTCGGTGTTGTTGAGCGTCCTCCACACTCCACATGTCCCGACCGGAACGAGAGAGTGAGAGAGAGCACAGACACGTAAGAGAGAAGTGAGAGAGATCGACACTTATCGCCGGGACGATCCGCGTGAGCGGTCGCCCTTTCATGTATAATTACTATATGCGATAAAGTCACTTCTATATTACTGTTATGTATTTATTGGCGAGAGTATTGTGGCAACCCTCTCGACGGCCATGGAGACAGGTCTGATGTATTGTATTGTTATCACTGTAGATTACCGTAGTTACTATTACCATTACTGTAGTTATTAGTACCCTTACTGTAGAGTACCTTAGACTGAACCCTGCCCCATAGCTTAGTCTTGACATGGTGCATTAACCGTTTTAGAAACGAACACGGACTCACTGAACCACCTCAGTCTAATTCTAATTTGTGTGAATGTATCTAACAAATCTCACCCGTTACGCGCAAGCGTAGTCAAGGCACGGTGAATAACCCAGGAGTGGAGGGATGCACTAACAGCCGAGTGATTGGATTCCGCTCACGTAACCACGCGTGACGTCTGATATCAGAAAGGTCTCACCGAGTAACGTTCACTTATGGTATAGATTCGTCGATAACATTTGTATACACCCACACAGGTAACTTCACAGTGCTCTCTTGTATATTGTGTCAGCCTCACAGGTGTGTATACTAATAGTTAGATCTAGCCGCACAAGGCCAGATCGCACTAGATGGGAGAAACCGGATGTCAATAATTCGATGCGCACGAACATAACACATCAACAACAGGTCCCCTTTCTAGAGAATCTCCCTTCCTAACAGATGATCGCGGCGAGAGATAAACTGCGGGCCCGCATGAATAACCTGATCCTATTGGGAGAATAAGGTCACTCGCGGTGAAGAGACAGCTCATTCCCAGTCTGACTGCCGCGACTACACGTCGTTGCATCTACTTCGTACAGCGTCTACTACCGATCCCCTGCGTCAACTACATCAGAGGTACACAGATTTCGTTATCACCAGCACACAGTAGAGCTTCCTCGAGCACTACAGTAACACCTAGCTGTGCGTACCGTAACCCGTGATACCACCCGTGTTTGCACATCACCGCGAGCACTTGTAGTAAAACGCACCCAAGCCCACTCCACCCGCTTCTCTCGTAAAACAGAGAACGGCACATCGCCTGCTGAAAGCTTCACCGAAAGGGGAGCCTAAGCAACACACGGCCAGCTTGGAATAGCAAACCAGCTGTCCTCACATAACAGTAACATCAAAGCACGAGAGCGCTAACACCTAGTCTCGAAGTCGCGTGACGGACAGACAGGTGAACGGGACGCCTTCCCGTCTCTCACACCAGGCCACGCACCCGTGCAGAATCCCTGCCGGGCAGCAGCCTCTTCCCGGACACGGTCCGATCTCCCCGGACATAGTCCGATCTTCCCGGACACAGTCCGATCTCCCCGGACACAGTCCGATCTACACGGACACGGTCCGATCTACCCGGACATAGTCCCATCTACACGGACACCGTCCGATCTACCCGGACATAGTCCGATCTACACGGACACGGTCCGATCTACCCGGACATAGTCCGACCTACAAGGACACGGTCCGATCTCCCCGGACATAGTTCCGCTTGTCACGGACACAGTTCCGGCTGACACGGACAAAGTTCCGATTGCCGCAAGCACTCTCGGCTCGGCAAGCGAACCAGCTTCACCGATCAAGGTGCACGTCTGAGCAGAACCTCTGCCAGCGGCATACCCACCTGATCCGAGCCCCCGACGATCGATCAGGCACAACCTGAGAGAAGCTCGTACCCAAGCGGACAGCACGTCGTACACCGCCCATCCCCAAGCAGTAAGACCAGATCATCTGGCAGCCCATCCTACGCAACTGCCAAGTCCGCACCCGTCACGCGATAGTCACGCGATGAACCCGAGTGACCCTGACGGGAAAGGCGCGCCGCCCACTCAAAAGGGCGCAGTGTACAAGATCTACCAAGGGGAGATTATTGGGGATAGCGGATTGAGAGTCCCGAAGGAACTGTTCTCCCCCGAACAGCTGGCGGAGATTGCCGAGAAGGGGGAGACCCAGGCTGAGATAGTCGAGAGCCAGATCGCTCTCCTCATCGAAACCTGGAAGGAACAGTATCCAGCCGCCGCGGAGCTGGCGGAGAAAGCGGACATCCAGCGTCGTCTCTCTCTGAAGGTCGCCGACACGGCCACACCCTTCATCCCGATAAAGAATGAAGAGGACTGGAATCAAGCGGCCGACTTGATGAAGGAGATTCAGAAGCAAGACCGTAGGCAGTTCGAAGCCGAGGCGGCGTACTTTGAGAAGCAAGAGGAAATGCTGAAGTCTACTCTCGGCGACTCAGACGCCGCTCCAACCCTTCGCGAGTTCTATCTACAAATGAGCACCAGCATGAGAAGGGCGAGGAAGGCACTCGCACGCCAGAAATCTGGCATTCTCGCTGAGTTGAAAAAACATAACCAAAACGCTGCAAGAATCCTCGATTTCAGTATTCGACACTTCCCCGAGGGAGAGGTGTCGGACCGCGAGTCTCTCGAGGAGGAAATCGCCGCTGCTGAAAAAAGGACAGAAGAGGAAGGTGAGTGCAAGAGGGAAAAGGGTGACGAAAGCCAACCGAACGACGAATTTCAGATTGCGTTCAAGACAAACTCGACCGTCGAATCGTCTGCGCCTGAGCCGCCCGTGAGATCCAAGCCGGACTCACCGAGCAGCGCAGGAAAGCAAGTCACACCTGCCGCGCATCCAAATACCGAGATAAGTGAAATAGTCGAGAGAATGGAAAGCGAGAGAAGCCCGGCACATCACCAACCGATTTTTCAGGGAAAAATCGAACACACCCCCGGAAACGACCAGTTCATCACACCCAAGTCCGCCCTCCCCATCGCCAAATTCAATTCCCCAACAAATCCCGTGCAAAAAGCTTTTAACCTGGTAATCGATTGCTGTCTGGATGGGGACAAAAAGGGCGTGACATGGAAAAATGAGACAAACGAGAGTTATCAAACGTTCAAAACGGGAATCGCTGACACACCAGCAAATCCGAACCAGGTAATTACGAGCTCATTCGATGAAAACTGGGCAAAACCGTACTACGAGGGGATGGCAGCGAGGCAGACGGCGAGGTTGGCCAGCGACGACGAGTTCCGCGACTTCCAGAGAAGATTCGAGCGCCTGAAACAAACAAGTAGGAGCGCTTCGATCGCGGGAGAAGAAGACAACAATAACTGGCCCCTACCGGAAGTGAAAACTTACGGAAAAGAAAAGGCGGAGAAGTCGAAGAAAAAAGAGCGGACAAAGAAAAAAGAAATTGATTCCAGCTCAGACTCCGAGAGCGAGACAGATTCGGACAAGAAAAAGAAAGAGAGGAAGAACAAAAAGAAACAGAGGAAAGAGGCAAAAAAGGGGAAGAAGGACAAAAGGAAGAAGAGAAACAAGCGCTCACCGTCGTCCTCATCCACCAGCACCTCCGACTCGTCGTCCTCCTCCACTTCATCCGACGAATCCTCGGACTCCGACTCCTCATCCGACTCGTCCTCCTCCTCATCAACCACATCGACCTCGACCTCCTCGACGACGAGCCAGTCGGCATCTGAAAAGAATAAGGGAAGGAGGAAGGCAAAAAACAAGAAGAGGGAGAAAAAGAAAGAAAAGAGAGAGAGGAGGAGAGCCAAGTCCCGAGAGAGGCGAAACCGATCGATCGACCCCCGAATTTTCACTACCATGGCTCTATCCAACATCATCGACATGCCTGAGTTTGATGGGTCGGTCAAGCAGTGGAAACTGTTCTACCAGACCTTCACGGCACTGATGGAGGGCCAAAGCGATATAGTGAAACTCACGAAGCTCAAGCAGTGTTGCAAGAGAGAGGCGGCTGGAGTGATCAACCACTTCGGAATGAGCGCGGAGAATTACAAGCCAGCCATGACAGCCTTGAAGAGAGCGTACGGGAGCGAGACAAAATTGATCAAATCCCTCTGGGACGAGTTCAGGGCCACCCAGCCCGCCAGCGATCACTACGCCTCAGTGAAAGCGACATACAACACGATCAAAGCGATCATGGTGCAGCTCATGGAACTCACAAGGGTCCGTGGGAACGATCTACACTCGGAAAACGTCTACTACGATCAAGTCTACAACACTGACAGAGACTACCCGTAAGTACACGAGTGTAACAACCCCAAGCCCAACGACAAAAGCCAAAATAACCACATCTGCAACGACTCTATCCAAAGGGCGAACCTGGAAATCCCAGGCGTCAGCGAGGACGACGACGCAGAGCGCAGGCAGATCGGGGAAGGTGACAGCGAGGCCGGCGCTGATCACGGACGAACGCATCGCAACCGCGATACGGGAGGGGCTGAAAAAGGCAGAGCGTGAGATTAGTAGCATGAAACGGCAACCGAGGGCACGAGCACCCATGGGGCCTGGACGCTCGAGAGCACGTAGCCGAGGTAGGAAGAAGGGAACAGTGAAAAAACCAACAAATAATGAACAGGCACAGACTACGGTCTCAACGGAAAAGGAGATGAAGATCCAGAAACTCAGGAAGATGGCCAAGCAGGCAGCGAGCGAATCCCTGAAAAGCGCAGTTTCATCGACTATAAAAACGGCAGGGCAGGAAGCGATGGGAATGATAACAAACGAAGTGTTGAACATCACCATCGGTAGCGTGGTGGAGAAGCTAACTCAGTCACATGAATTGAACAGCGAAGAAAAGCTCGAGCTAAGTGAAATGACGCGAGAGGAGATAGAAGATCTCGCCGAGCAACAAGAAATCGAGTTAGAGTATGAAGAACCCACCTATGTGGACGAGGAGATGAAGCGGCTGTTCTCCGGAGCAGATGACGACTCCGAACCCGAAATGGACGGCATGACTGAAACAAACGAAGATAAGTTAGAGGCATCCACGGGAAAAAATGAAAGCACGCGCGTCTATATCGGAAATCATTACGAGAATGGATCCGTGATCCACCCACAAGAGCACTTCCTGATTATCGAACCAGCATACTCGGGATCAATACAGTGCACAGATGAGGGCGTACAACTATTCGATCACGCAAAGACCGATGAATACACAAAATACAGGGTTTGCATAGACGAGGACGAGAAGGCTTGCAATGATGAAGTGCGCGCAGCAATCGATGAGTTAGAAGGAATAACTATCCCTGTGGACGCACACGTCATTGTGCACCCTTTCTTGGTGACTTGGAGAAAATACAACGGCAAAAGAAACGAGGTAATCAAGCACACATGTCCAGGAATCGACCTATGCAGCGTAAACCACTGTACCATATGCATGTACCAAACCCTAGTCAACCCTCACTGCCACAAAAAGAAGGCGATACTGTTCCTCGCGCTCATCACAATAATCCCCGGTACGCTTCTGGCGCTACTGATTCGCTGCAGGCAACGCATAAAGAAGGCATGGAGGGATAGGACAATGTGCAGACGATCTGCTGGATGTTGCGCAAGAACCGCTGCGTGCTGCGTGCGGAGGAAGAAAAAGGACATTCCCCGACCAGCCGAAGAAGAGGAAACAACCGAAAACATGCTAGACGAGAGGGTAGAAGAGACGCAGGTTGACGTTGAAAGGAGAGAGTCAGACGACATGAGCGGAATCAGCAGATACACCCCAATCCCATTCAACGTGCAGCAACCAACGTGCATCATACGAAGCGACCGATCAGTGAGGTACTCTAAACGCCCACTGTCCATGTCACTCTCGACCCTCACCCAGATCGCGATAGCAGTAAGCTTTATCACAGCATGTACCGCCGAGACATGCGATAAGACGACCCCAATTACGACCGAGGCCATAACGTGCTCACGGGACTCATGCTCAACCCAAACGTCAATCAACATGTTCTTTACGAGTATCGATCGAACAGTGTGCATAAACATTGAATACCCCGGTAAGAAAATGCAAAAGACGATGATTCACTTGAAAGACGTGACATGGACCTGTGGAGCCTCTCGCACTCTGTACACCAGAAACATAACGACAAAAACTGAGTCGATTAGAAGATGTGCGGGGAGCGGATTGTGTACCGGAGGCAAATGCAACGACATCGATCAGGACACAATCATTAGCGAGTTTAGCGAAGCGAACAAGTACAGCGGGGCAACATACTGTACAAACAAATGCGGATTCCTCCTGTGCAAGTGTCTCACACTGTCAAGCAGCTGCCTATACTACAGAGTATACGCTAAGCCAACGACATACGATTTAGTGGAAATTATCGAGTGCAACTATTGGGTGCCTGAAGTTTCACTAGAAGTAACAACGGTCCCACCCCACGGAGAAAAGACGATTGAGACAGTGAAGCTTGTCGATAGCATGGCCACGAGTATAAACAAAAAGGTATACAACGGATCGACAATGAAATTGATTCACTTCGACTCACCACGAGTTAAACTAGACAAATTTCTGCGCATAAACAAAGAAATCGCACACATCCGACAAGAAGAAGCGGATCCAGTTCTGCGATGCTCTAACGCAACTCACTGCACGTTTATAGATCGATGCAGGTGCGATTTCGCAGACGACAATGCTTTATGCCGATGCCCAGATACCGACTACTACTCGCTCCTCCGTGATCCAAACAACATGTTGCCAACCATAGGCGAAGGGTTTGAATTGAAGGTAACGTCGCAAGTGAAGCCGCAATTGATTACAACACGCGACGCGCTGCACATTCAATTCAACATCCAAGAACGACTAAACCTGTCATATTCCCAATACGACACTCCCTGCCGGGTGAGTGACGTGTCCCCCATAACCGGATGCTTCAACTGCCTCAAAGGGGCAAAATTCAAACTAAGATGTCATTCGGAAGTACCGGGAGCCGCCCAGATACAATGTACGGACAATTTTGTAGACACAATTCAATGTGACAAAACCGGTCACGTGACTAAGATCAGACGCTATTTCGAAGAGCGCGAGGTCAAAGAGTCGTGTACTGTGCATTGCGGAGGGAAATCGATCGCAATCGCAACAACCGGTGAGCTAGACTACATTGAGGGCAGCATACCAATGGCAAACACAGCCAAGGGCACAACGTACATCGCTCCAGAAACTATCGGGATATGGGACCAGCTGTGCGAAACAGTCGAAAAGACTATCAGGTTTCTGAGAGCGATGGACGAGTGGCTACCGATTATCCTCGCAATAGCAATAATTATCTTCCTCATCGTGCTATTCTCGCCCACAATATGGCAGCTAAACTGCATGCAATGCCTCAACAGGCAGCAGCCACAAGTACAATTCGCGATGCTGCCAACAGGAATCGCCCACCCAAACCCAAATGAAACCTACTAGTTATCGAATGTGGTGTACAAATTGTATATAATGTATATAATGTGTATAATATGTATAAACTGTCTATACAATTCCATAGTCATTGATACGGGTTCAATTTGCCAGTGAGCATGGGAGGGCGGGTAACCTAGAGAATACGGTAAACCATACCAGTAATACGGTTAATAACCTTGATCTCATAACCAAAAAGAGAAAACGAAAGAGGATAAGATAACACGCGGAGCCATAATGAATGATGGATGACAGGAGAAGGACGCACGCGCAGCGTATCTTCCCGCCCACCCCCAACGGCATTCATTCCCAAAGACGCCGCGCCGGAGGCACCTGCCCCGGGCATCTCCCCCGACCATCTCTCCCAGACCCAATAAGGGGTCATTGACCCCTCTCTCTCTCTCTCTCTCTCCCTCCATCTATACGACTCGCGGTATAAGCTAACCATAACAAACGCGACTAACCGATCAAACGCGATATCGTATTACGTCATTACCAAAGGTTGCGAGAGATAAATCGCGCATTGCAGGACCGTAACTGATCCCAATCGACTATGTCCAGCCACAAGCACAGCCATCGCAACGACGGTGCCTACCCGAGAAACCGCGCCCGTAACACAGCACCCGACTACCCCCCGACAAGGGATGTGGAAGGAGGACGGCGAAACGGTAAAATAGGCAGCGTCGAGCAATCGAGAAGAAATGAATTGCAGCCCCCGCGACAGCCCAGCAGCTAAGACCCCACTGCGCCGTATGCAGGAAAAACGGGCATGTGGCAATTTCCTGCAAGAGACTATCAGTCATGCCGACGCCAAGGCTCCAGGAGTATGCCGTCGTCTCCGACTTCTGTTTGCTGTGCATGGAGCCTGCACATCAGCCCTGGGCGTGTCACAATCGCGCGGAAAAAACCGTCCAAGAAGGACGTTGCAAGAACAAGCGGTGCATGGCCACTGGCGGTCACCATTGGGGCAGGGTATGCCCCCTCCTGGAGGATGGAGTCGGCGAGGAGGAGTTCAACCGCCTGGTGGAGGAAAGGATTCTCCAGATCGAAGTAAGTGAAGGAAAAAGAGAGAGCCAGAAAGAGAGAGAGAGAGGGCGGGCATAGGATAACCCTCAATTTAGTTCTTGATGACGGGAAAACGGGACGATGAGGAGGACACGACCGAGGACAAGAACAACGAGGAAGAAGCAACTGAGCTCAAGGTGAGAATGAGAAAGAGAGCGCGAAAGTCGACGATTGGGAGAGAAATAATAGACAAATTATAGGAGAAGCTGTCCGCTCTCCAACGCCAACAAGAGTTGGAAGAACGCGAGCGCAAGCTGCAGGCCAAGAAGGCCGAGCAGGCGCTCAAGGCCATGCGGGATGCAGTAGAGCGTGCGCAGCACGACAAGGAGATCCTGGAGAGGGAAAAAAAAAGGCGTTGGAGGAGAGGGTCAGCCAGATTGAGGCCGACCTTCTCGAGACGCCGACTCGCTGATAGCCCTCTCCAGATGCCAGTCGCGCCCGCCACAGTCTCCCTCCGCACCTCCTCGCCAGCCAGCCTACCGCCAGCCTCATCCCATCCTACCTCACTCCAGCTACCCCACCGACCAACATGCACCCACCACTTATATATCGACGGCGACTCAATAACACACCAATCGCCACCAAATAACACCACAACACGAAGCAAGCACAATTATATTCATATCGCACAGATAAAATGAACAAGTGAAGGCAATGTTGAATGTGTTATAAAAATGCGAGCAATAAAGGTTATTAGTTTGTGAATGAACGGAGAAGATCGATCATAGTGTTATCGGAAGGGGCGTTGGGAGAGGATGAGGCCGAGGTCACAGAGAGAGTAGGGGGAATAGAGAGACGCAGGCGAGTAGACTGAGAGGACGCGCGAGCGCGGGAGGCGCCAGGGGCATCGCGCTGCCCAGCGGCAAAATGAGCGTCACTCACAAAATGGCGACGGCGACGGAAGAGGGTGATGGCAGGAGCAAGGTGAAGAGAGGAACGCGCAGATTCACGAGCAGCTGCGCAGCGTGCAGAGAACGCATGGGATTTCACATTCACTTCCTCCAGCCTATCCACGATCAACCTATGCTCAGACCAAAAATCGTCATCCGACTGGTCCAGCCGGCGGAGGGACTTCAAGTGCAGCGTAGCCAGCGCGGAGAGCCCTTTGAGACCGCGCGCGATATCACGGGCGGACTAAAAGGGAGGCGTGAAAAAGTACTAGCCACGAGAATAGCACTCACATCTTCCATGTTGAACAGGCCCTCGAGTATGGCAAAAGCGTCGCGAGCATACTGTAATACTGTATGACGGGAGAAGGTGACAGACGCCACTTACCGTATCGCGAGCAGACAGATCTTGATCAGAGAGAGTAGCCGCCTGTCCAACTAACTCTTCCCAAAGCTCGTGAAGAGCACTACAAGACGAACGCGCATCGTCGAGAGCACTCTGTAGCTGAACAGTGACGCGAGCGCGGTCAGAAAGAAAGACAGAACGGTCAGCGACCCTCGCACTCAATTCCGTACGACGATCCGACTTGCGAGCGCGCAGCTGACTCATGGCAACTAAACAAAACAAAAATCAATTTATCTACAAAAAAAAAATGCGCTATCAATGCGATTCACGAGCGAGGAAAGGCGTACACTACATTAGCATAAGCAGACGCCGCCTCCAACTCCGAGGCTAGCTCACTGGGGGTCAGATATAAGCTCCCGATAGCCAGGAGGTGAACACGGCGTTCAAGGACGCGAATACTGGGAAGCAGGGAAGGGGACTCCCAATCAAGAGGGACAAAATGAAAACGAGTCGACCGCTCAGCCGGATGCACATGATGAGGTAGGGCGACAACCGGAAAGAAAGGCGATTACAAAGAGGATTAAAATTTTGTAATTGATATCCACCTTTTCGACGACAGCCGCTATCCCCGCAAACTGCCGCACGTGAGTACGCAGCAGAGCGAGGCCACGCCGCACCCCACGGCAATGATTGGCCACCGGGCGCCAAAAGAGACTCTGGTCAGACGCCGGCGCATCCGATATCTCAAAGGGGCGTGCGCGAAGCGAAGTCAGCCCATTCAAACCAACAAGGGAGAAAACAAAAGAATCCACAAGTTGAATGAGAGCGAGATCGATCAGAGCGAGCGGAGTGCGACTAAATGATTGTAATACAATCAAACGGATCAGCTACAGTATACCTGACGCGCGGCGGATCGGCAATGAATATAAGGCCGCATCGACGAGGGACGCGAGTCGGAAGGAATAGCTGGATCCATCCCAAAACCCCAGTGACAATAAAATCTCCTTTCACCAGCACATACATCGAAACTTCTAGAGAGTGAAGCTCTCACTCATCAAGTAATAGAGATGTGCAGATAGGCGCACTCACCCGCCTCCAATCAAGGTCATTGCTTATCATAATTTATCGGGACAAGCAATTGAAATAAACAAGGATGAGGTAGCATGTGTGGATCGAGAAACGCAAGATTATATCATGAGCAATTGGACGCGACAGTCGGAGAAAGAGTATGGCCTAGGCAGCGGATTAAGACGACAGGGCGCGCAGAGACACAAGGCGCATCTGAGCAGCCGCAAGAGGAGCATACTCACGCCTACCCGCCCCCTGACGATACAGAAGGTAAGCGACAGCAAAGGTGGAGATAATGGCGACAATGACAAGTACAATATGGCCGAGATCAATAGAAGCCGCGTCACACTCAACACACTCGCGAGAGCGAGAAGGGGAAGCGGATGAAAGGGGCACCGCCGAAGTAGTCGTAGGAGGCACGGGCTGCTGACGGCGACGATCGGTAGCATGAGACGATAGCACGCTCATCGGAAGACAGTGCACGATCCAAATTCTGGAACAACAGATTCCACCCTCTCTCCTTGCGCAATACACATTGGATAGCAGATAAACAACTCACTCGGAAAGACGGACGATGCACAAGTGCCCCGAGGGACACCTCGGGCACGAGGCCGACACTTGCCACTCCCCGCAAGCCGACGGCGAGCGCGAGACGTACACACCAGCGACGCCAAGCAGAGCAAGAAGGAGAAGGACAAGAGAACGCATCTGAACGGGCAAATAGGCAGAGTTTCTAGAAAACAAGGAAAACGAAACCAGCCGCCCTCGCCAGCCGAGTTGGATACAATGTATGAGGAGTGTCCAAGCCATGTCCTGTGAAGGCACATGTGGCGGATTCAAAGGGATTGCAAAGGGCATCCGAACCGCCACGCCACACACGATCTGATACAAAAGATGTAAACAATGATCGTAATCAATTGGCGTCACTCTAAAAACAAAAAAGGAGAACTTAAAAGAGGTTCTCGGAAGAAGAAAAAACAGTAACGTAATCGGCAGCGCGCACTCACTCTACCGTCACTTCACACCAGACGCGACTATACCTACCAGCCGTCAGAAGAAGCCTTCATCGTCAACGACAAAACAACACGTCAACGACAACACGTCTTCAACAAGCGACAGGAGGAGACCCACTACCGAACGTAGACTGAGAAGCCCAAAAAACAGGGCAATTATCACTTTATAAATTTATAAGTATCGATTATCTCCCCCCCGTGTCACATCACTCATTACACTCGAGATGTTCTCGAGTCCCCCCCGGAATGTCCCGACCGGAACGAGAGAGTGAGAGAGAGCACAGACACGTAAGAGAGAAGTGAGAGAGATCGACACTTATCGCCGGGACGATCCGCGTGAGCGGTCGCCCTTTCATGTATAATTACTATATGCGATAAAGTCACTTCTATATTACTGTTATGTATTTATTGGCGAGAGTATTGTGGCAACCCTCTCGACGGCCATGGAGACAGGTCTGATGTATTGTATTGTTATCACTGTAGATTACCGTAGTTACTATTACCATTACTGTAGTTATTAGTACCCTTACTGTAGAGTACCTTAGACTGAACCCTGCCCCATAGCTTAGTCTTGACACCACACTCCTCCACCACTCTGACGGCATCGTTGATGTAGTTGAACAGGAGCGGAGTGCAGAAGGATCCTTGGCAGACCCCTTCTGACATCAAACTGTGCGGTCGGTCCACAGGGGTGCGAAACGTGCGGCAATACCCAATACAAGTCTCGGAAGAAGTCAACGAGTGACGCACCGCATTGAAAAGGTCTTGGTCGAAATTGTAGAATGCGTCTCTGGTCATTCCTTCACCTTTCTTCTCTACTCCTCCCGCACCTCTTCATCAGCGTCGAACAGATGGCAATACTGGAATTGAAGAGTATGGTGACGTCTTCGTTTCTGATATGATATGACATTGACAAAAAATTTATCAATAAGTTCTTCCACAGTGTTCTAAAAGCGAGCGACTAATGCGCGCCGGGTTTGCCTTGTTTGAGAGACCTCACGAACAGAGCCATTCCATCACAAATATCGAAAACCCGGCGCGCATTGAATGTGGGCAGCCACCAGGCTTTATCGACGATTGTTATAGCAATACAAACATGACTCGGTCCGGAATCGAAAGGTTATCTCATGACTTGTGTCCTTCGGGACTTCTCTCTTCACGGTAATTCGACCGTGATGTTTTTGTTGCATGTTTCAGGGTTATCGAAACATGGATTCATTGTCCTTCACTTTCAATGCGTGCCGTGTTTGTAATCCTCGACCTCTTTTTTGTAATCCTCGACCTCTTTTTTGTAATCCTCGACCTCTTTTTTGTAATCCTCGACCTCTTTTTTGTAATCCTCGACCTCTTTTTTGTAATCCTCGACCTCTTTTTTGTAATCCTCGACCTCTTTTTTGTAATCCTCGACCTCTTTTTTGTAATCCTCGACCTCTGCCTGGTCGATAAGTTGGATAGTTCCCTGCTCGTTTGTGATGAAATGAGTCTTTCCGATATTGAGGAACGGCCCGGTCGTCACTCGTTAGCAAAGCGTAGTAGTAGTAGGTGGTTCAGCTCCACGCTGAGGCAGTGAAGACGTCATGGGCCGGGAGTTCGTCCCTTTGACAATTGGTAGAACATGCCAAAAATGTCACGGTCGAGTAATTGCGAAGGGAGAAGTCCCGATCCCGAAGGACACAAGTCATCAGATAACCCTTCGACTCCGGACCGAACCATGTTTGTATTGCTATAACAATCGTCGATATAGCCCCATCGCTGTGTACATCCAATGCGCGCCGGGTTTGCGATGTTTTTGGTGTTTGCTGCCTGGCAGAGTGAGTTCTCTCAAACATTACAAACCCGGCGCGCATTGGCCGCTCACACCGTCGGGGCTATATCAACGATTGCAATAGCTGAGCGGTCACGACTCGGTCCGGCGTCGAAGGGTTATCATGAGTCTTTCGGGACATTTCCCTTCGGCAGAAACTCGACCGAACTCTTTTGACGAAATTGGTTGGAGGAAATATCGTGTGACGATCTTCGCTACATCTTTTTCTTGAGTCGTATCGATGGCCTTTTGAGAGTGCAACTAAAAAAATTGTTTTAATTTATCAAACAGATCCACTGGTACATCTCCCGCCAAAGTAGAGTTTATGTTGATGTAGAAGCCGATCCCCCATCCCCAGTCCAACTCGAAACATTTGCAAGATCAATATGTTATGAATTTGAGGTTTGTTGTTTGAACCCCTATAAAAACCTCCGATTATTCTCCGTACTTCCCTGTATAAAACCACTGTATCGTTGCTCGATCAACACCGAGCGCTTGTTCTGTGGTCTGTGGTCTAATACAACAAGTGAATCATTTTATAATGCAAAACACACTAACAACTGAAAACTAAACAACTATTGGTTTACTAATCTAGTGCGGGAATATTATGTTCTTATCATGGTGAGAGAAGTGAGATCTATACACCCAGTACGGTACACACTCGCTTCAGTTGACAGACGTCGGAAAGGAGGACATGATATGAACTAATTCTGATGTGAAAGTGTTCAGACGTCGTCGATGTTGATTTGATTGACGTTTTCGGGTAGAAGGACGGACTCTCTCTGGATAGGAATGAGATATCCGTACGACTCCGTCGCCTCCTCCAACATCTTGCCCAGTTTCTGAAATTGTATTCAAAAGTTACAATCATTTCAACGAATTATGGGAACCTCATTGTACGGGGTTGATCTTTCTCTAATCACCCGAATATCTCTTGTGAAAAACATGAAACTTATTTGCGAGCCCAAGATGAATAAGAAATTAGTTTCGAAAATGTCACAGTCTTTTTGAAATACCTGTGAAACAAACAGAAATATTATGTCTGTACTCTGTACTACTTTCCAATGTATGTGCACATGTTTTATTCTCAGTGATATCTCAGTGATTATGTACCTGTGATATGATAGAGAACGTGGGTCGATTTCCGGGGTCATCCGCCCAACACATCTGCATAAGGTCGTACCTGGAAAGAATAGTTATAGGAGAAAATATATTTCTTGAAAATCGTTCAAATATTTTCGATGTTTCATATAGCCGCGCGCTATTGCCGCGAGCTGACTCTCACTCTCCGTATTTCTCTTTTCTCTGATATTCCCCACAGCACGCAGAATATTGAGAGAATAGAGCTATACATAGATTAATTCGAAATATCGAAATGAGACAACTTGAAAGATTTGAAGTGGATCACTCACATGTCCTGTGGGCAGATATCCGGTCGCTCGAGCCTCCTTCCGGATCTGAGGAAATCGAGGAGTTCCGTGTTCTGGATCTGACCATAGGGGACCTCTCCCAGGGCGAAGATTTCCCAGAGAAGAACGCCATAGGACCAGCTAAATGAGAGAGTTGAGAGAGGGGGGAAGAGAGAGAGAGAGAGAGAGAGAGAGAGAGACTCACACGTCCGTCTTGAAGCTGTACTCGAAGCTTGCGAGTGACTCCGGGGCGAGCCATTTCAAAGGCAGCCTTCCGCCTCGAGTAGTGTAGAGGAGGGTGTCAGTGAGACGACACAGACCAAAGTCGCCGATCTGAAAGAGACTCTCTCTCTCTCTCTCTCTCTCTCTCTCTCTCTCTTCTCTCTCCTCTCTCTCTCCTCTCTCTCTCTCTTGTCTCTTTCACTCCCTCTCTCTCTCTCTCTCTCTCTCTCTCTCTTGTCTCTTTCTCTAGTTCTCTCTCTCTTTCTCTCTCTCTCTCTCTCTCTCTCTCTTCTCTCTCCTCTCTCTCTCTCTCCTCTCTCTCTCTTGTCTCTTTCACTCCCTCTCTCTCTCTCTCTCTCACTCTCTCTCTCTCTCTCTCTCTCTCTCTTTTGTCTCTTTCTCTAGTTCTCTCTCTCTCTTTCTCTCTCTCTCTCTCTCTCTTTCTCTTTCTTTCTTTCTTTCTCTTTCTTCTCTCTTCTCACCCTCGCAGTATTTGATCCATCCACCAGCACATTTCTCGCCGCAATGTCTCTGTGTATGCATCCAACAGATGTGAGATATTCCTGCAATTCGATAATTGATTAACGAATTAATGTTTTATAACATTACCAATCCGTCACTGATTTGCCATGCAAACGATAGAATGTCCTTGATTTTCATTGAGTCCATGTTCTGGTAGCCCTGAAAAAAGGCAAAATAACGAGTTCGGTCGTGTTTGTGCCGAAGGGAAATGTCCCAGAAGAGACTCATGATAACCCTTCGACGCCGGACCGAGTCGTGATCGCAGAACTATTGCAATCGTTAATATAGCCCCGCCGCTGTGAACGAGCAATGCGCGCCGGGTTTGCGCTGCTTGTTATGACTCACCGTCAGTATCTCTTCTCTCTTCTCACGAACGTAGTGCAGTAGATCTCCCTTTTCGCAATAGTGAACCTGAATTGACGTCATACGGTCCTATATTTGTCTGTCTGTATCTCTCTCTCTTTCTCTCTCCCCACCAGCAGATAGGGACTCTTTCTATCGGCCACATATCCCAGCATCGACACGAGATGCGGGTGGTAGGCGAGTGATTTCATGAAGTTGATCTCCTGAATATGAATAGAATAGCTTCAAATGTTCGAATTACACATAAAGATAAGTTCTCATGAGCACCGTGAAATAGTGTACTCTCTCCAAAACACTACATAAGCGCATGTAGACGTTATACTTACTCACTCAGTTTGAATCTATGATCATGATCACCCTAAGAGAGGGGATGGAATAATGCAGTGAATAGTAGATTGATGATAGATTGGAACATGGAACACCCCGCCTGCTCACCTGCATGAAGTCGCTTCTCGCCATGTCATCCGCGAACGACGGCAGCATCTTCACAGCCACGTCGCAGTCCCTCAACACGTGCTCACATCGTCTTCTCTTCCTGTTTCACTTCATCGCATATATAATGTAATAGATATGTTTAAGATCTTTTTTTAATAATAAATCGAACAAACTCATGACATTGTTGCCATATTACTCTCGACATTGATATAGCAACGTTGGAACGTATCGAATAACATCACACTAAACAACTCACTTCAACTTATCGGCGCATAGGTTGAGATGTCGGGAGTTCATCTTGAGGACCGGCGACTCGCCGTTGATGTGACCTGCAGGGATACTGTAGAATGTACAGATTCTGTATAAACTTTTTTACGGTACATTCGCGGCGGGACCCCGCTCACCTTTGAACACGTTGCAGAACGCGCCCGAGCCGAGCTTGTTGTCGTAGTCGATCACCAGACAAGTTCGATCCAGCTCCCATGGATCATCACTGTGTTTTGGTTTTGTTTGTTCATTTTCTATCCATGTCTGGTATTCGTTCATTCATTTCTATTTATCCGCCAGCTCATTGTCGCATGCTCGTTTGATCTGACTGTGAGCCTCCTCCAAACAACGCAAACCCGGCGCGCATTGGCTGCTCGCAGCAGCGAGGCTATATCAACGACTTCGGTGACTACACGACTCGGTCCGGCGTCGTAAGGGTTATCCATGAGTCTTCGACACATCCCTTCGGCACTAACTCGACCGTAATCGTTGTTTTGCAATGTTGACAATGTTCGTTCTCACCTGGTCAGCTCGGGGCTATTGATGTCCCGGTGCTTGTCGTACGTGTTCCCTTTCTTGATTGGATACTGAAAATAATGAATTAAGGAACCCTTAAAGTGTATTGAGCATCGAATGTGATCAACTGATCGAATGTGATCGATCGAATGTGATCAACTTATCGAATGTGATCGATCGAATGTGATAGAGCGAATGTGATCAACTGACAAAGCTTCGAAACTTACCATGAATCCACTGCTGTTGCTGTCGCAGCTACTCGCTTCTTGCAGTCTCCTCATAGCACGCCGCCTGTGGGATGCCAATGTAAGACGGGAAGGGCGGAAGGGAACGAGACCTTGGTGCAAGACCCGTGGACTCACCTCTTCCAGCAGCAGAATATGAACATAGAGCAGAGGAACAGAGCCACTGGGATAGAGATGCCGATGCCCAGACCGACTGGAAAAAAATCAATCAATATTGAATTTCAAACATTTCTTTTCGCAGTTGTAATGCAACAGAGTTATACACAAACAAAAATGAAAATTTACACGTATATATTATATATAGCGGTTTAACCCACCCTTGAGCGCACTGTTTTTATCCTTCATGTGATCAATCTTATCCTCCAGTTTGTCAGTGTACTTGTCCTGAAAACGAATGTGATTTAGCAACCAGCAACAGTTCGGCGTATGTTTCACTTACGTTCTGAGTTAGTGTTAACGTGTGTTATGTGATTTCGGGGACCGTGCAACCTACACCTACCGATCTGGTGACCATCTTTGCATCATACGATACCATATGCGGAGGGGGCGGTGGCAGTGGGGGCGGGGCTGTCGGCGGGGGCGGAGCCGCGGTGGGAGGGGGAGTTCCTGAAACAATGCAGATTTCTTACTGTACATTTCAAAAAAAATACTGGAGAGGGGACATAACACAAAACACGATTGAATTGAAATCATATTTCAAATTACAATCGATAAAGATAGACCACACCGTTCCAATATCCCTTCGTCTTCCAGTCGCTCCAGTTGTTGTTCCAATTGCTCCACTCATCATTCTTGCTGTTGGACTAAAACAAAGTCAACTCTCGACACACCGAAAACAGTTGCAACCGCAAAAAAACTACAACCACATCAATTGATACCTGATTTTTGATTACCTGATATTTGTCCTGTCCGTTCTGATACATGTTCAGTTCATTTACCGCACTGTTCAGGGCGGTTTGCGACAGGTTAGCCAACTGAAATGGACAGATAGAAAAGGGAAAATATGAGTCCTCCAGTCCAGATAAGTACCTTTTGTAGTCCGTGCACCTCATTCGGCCTCAGACCCTCTCCGTTATCCTGAATTCAAATAAAGTTACGAAAGAGTAACAGTACAGTAACAGTACAAGGAAAATAAGGTCCACAAACGAAACATATCAAATACCTTTAAATCATCGAGCGTACTGACGAGTTTGTTCAGGTAGTCTGTACTTTTCCGATGTCTGATAAAAGCACAGGAGGAAAGTGAAGTGAAAGTAAGCAGTAGTAGATGCAGTGACAGCGGTCGATTCCGCATGTCTGAAAGTCTGATTTCCAATTAATAAATCAATACTAGTTCTATAACGTGACGTCTTTTCACAAATGGTGGCGCAAACGCGGTGTCTCTTTCAATGCGTAGACCAACTCGCAAATACAAATACACATACTGAAATTTGCGGCACGGCTTAGGTAGCGGTGAAGAGAGGGGGGAGAGAGGAGAGAGAGAGAGAGAGAGAGAGAGAGAGATCAACACAAGTATAGAAAAAGACCGAGTTATTACCGTTTTACTATTCTCGATCGCTGCGACACGGTGATACCAAAGTGCGCGTTGAGAGTTCGTGTGTGTACACAGAACTAATGAGCGTATTGATCAGATTTGTGATCAAATGAAAGATGATAGGCAACAACAAGAACACTGCATTAAAAATAGACAACATTTTTGTCATCCAAATGAAACGGGAACTGACTGATCACAGACTGACCGAGTTTCAGCAAAGTCATCTGTCAATAAGAATGAGTAATACAAATCTCACAGAAATCTGCCTCTATCCCTCCCTCTCTCTCTCTCTCTCTGCTCTCTCTCTTTCTCTTCGCGCGACCCTCAATTTCCACGCAAAACAAACGGATTAGTAAACGGAAACAACGTGGGTGGTCTGAGTGGTTGCACTCAAAGAATTAGAATAACTATAAAATAACAAGAGAAGCAAATGCAACATTTTGATCTCGCAAATAACTCCACAATTTTGAAAAGAAGTTCAGAAAACTGTCTACTGCGAGCCCGGCCAACACAAAAGTTCGCCTTGGACAAACAGACTCCCCCTCTCTGTCACTCGCATCACTTCTCCCTTTCTCTCTTTCTCTCTCTCTCTCTCTCTCTGTCTCTCTCTTATCTCTCTCTCTCTCTCTCTCTCTGTCTGTCTCTCTAATAGACTCTCTAATCTGCCGTCGTCGCTAGAGAGCTAATCACAAGCCACCCGTTTACATTTCACCTCAATCTGATTGAAAATGGAACTCTGAATGAACGCTTTTAAAACATGGTCTCAAAAATGCGAAATGCGACGAGTGAACAAGCGTGAAAGAAGGGAATACTATGGCGATAAGAGGAATGTAGTCTAGTCTAATAGGAATGGTATGACAATACTATGACAAACACGCACTTTGAAAATCAGTAAAGTACACAACAACACAACGTGCCCAGCAAACCGAAAACAAGCCACCTTGAAAAGTATGTTTATTAATAGTTATTACGAGAGTATAAATGATGAATGACATTGACTGTATATGTACAAATAGGACTCTACAATACTGTAAACGTGTAAACATGGACTCGAGTCACAGAAAACGATGGTTGAAACGGGAGAGAGATCGCAGTTTGTTTGTGGGTCAAAGAGAGCTCAGTGGCACACCATTAATCAATCGATAGTCAATATCAATCGATATCTTCGGCGGAAGGACATTCAAAAATCGAGGCAGTGATCAGTTCTTTCTCACTCAATGGTAGTGTTACGAGGTACATAGAATGAAAGAGACCAAAGCGCACCTATCTCGATCGATAGTATAACCAAGTAACAAATGTCAACAATTCCTAGTTAGGGATAAAAGAGACTTTCAACGTTTGATAGAACACGAGAAGAAAGATAAAGCTGCCAGGGTGAGCGGAGGGGAGAGGCAAAGGAAAGAACCGAGTAGATCAGAGTATATCAGTGCCGACGGTAGATCAACACACCAGCGGCACCTTTTGGATCTGAAAAACATACAGATATTAGAGACTCGAAAGCTATCCGAACAGCAATTGCATTGTATTAATCTTTCATCAATTATCATTGTATATGAAACATATCAAGAAACGAATCGATATATATTTATATATATATATATATATATATATATATATATATATATATATATATATATGTAAATCGATCTCGCATCCGGAACTGGTAACTTCCCGATCTACCATGAACAGTCAGGACTCGCGCCGCAATGTTCCAGCCAAGGAGCGCCAATTCCCCATTGTAGGATTGCTACCAGATAACCCATCATGCTGACATTGTATGCACATGTCGGAATCAGGTGGATAAACATATAAAAGTATTC
>CAWZYM010000185.1:555000-620000 GCA_963966185.1 Rhabditoides inermis | reverse complement strand
ACCTTCTTGCTCTCGACGACAATGAGCGGCGTGCTCTTGACCATGGCGGCTGCGGTCGCCGGGTCGGTGACCGGCTTGCAGTCTCCCTTGGGCGGCGTCGGATTGCGGGGAGGACACGGAGGCGCCACTCTGAACAGGGTAGGGATTGAGATGGGTGAATCAATCGAATCGATTGATTGATTGCAGGGTGGATAAGTGAATGAATACGTAACGAAGGTACCAATCTGTACGAGGAGCGGTTGTAAAAGAGATACAAAAGAAGGGATTAAAGTCAAGTCTGAGAGTCCTGAGAGTCCAGCCACTCAAGCTTTGAACTTGAACACGGAGGCGCCACTCTGAACAGGGCAGGGATTGAGAAAGGTGGATGAGTGAATGCATGAGTGTGTAACGAATGTAACAATCTGAACAGGGAGGGATTGAAAAAGAGATAAAAACGAGGGATTAAAACAACCATTCCTACACTCAATGTCAGCAAATGGAGAAACATACAAACCAAAATATCAACTGTCTCCGAACTCACTTCTCATCGAAGACCGGCTTGAAGTGTGCGCCGGCCGACTGCACCCTCTTCATACACACCTCCATCAACTCGGATGAGGAGATGTCCAGCGGCACGTGGATGCTGCAAACACACATTGTAAACACCATATAACAATCTTAACACCATATAATATTAAAAACCTTATACACATTAATCAATAGTGAAAGACTGACTTGCTGAGCAGGCTGAAGCACTCCGGGAGTTCTCCCAGCTGTTCCATGTCCGCCTCGAGGCGGGAACGAGACGGCAGAGGGTGCGCCGCATCTGAGAAAGAAATATATTTTAAATTTTACACAGTCGTCGGAGAAGGCTAATTACTAAACCATCCCATTCACCGCTATCAACTCGCACAGAAACATATTTTAGCCGACTTCCTTTCTCTCTTTCACACACACTCTCTCCCCCTCTCCCCACCTTCCCTCTCTCTCTCCATCCCTCCTCCCTCCCTCTCTCTCCCACTCCCCCTCCCTCTCTCCCCTCCCCCCCTCCACCCACCGCACTCTCCCTTGACCCCCGCCAGCCCGTCGTCCTCGTCGAGCATCGGCAGCGACGACGACGCCAGCACCTCCACCGGGTCCATCTGCAAGCAAGCCATCTCTTCTCCCATCGATACACGTCTAGGTAAGATATACGTAAAGATCAAAATTGAAATGTATGTAATGTTCATTGTATTCTTGAAGGACAGACTAGGAAAACTGCTTTCAAAACGCACACAATACATCAACTTCTGACTCGTGTTCTATACAAGCATGTACAAGTTTGAAGTAATCACAGCAGACGGCAATCATAGCAAGTGAGTCAGCCTCACAGTTAGACTATCATTACTGATACACCGCAAAACACGAAGGCAACAGAACGGAAAGGACAGGAAAAGACACAAACAAGTGAGAGACGTCAGCGGAAACGATTCTCATTCTCGCAACACCGATTGTAACGGATAAATTAACGCAGCCGTAAGCATGCAGTCTGCGGTCGCTGATACCAGTGATCAGTAATCAGCAATGAGAGAGGAGAGAGATAGCGACCACAAGACACCCACTCACTCTCAAACTTTCTGACTCACTCTACTCACTGCGCAGCATAGGTGATAAGTAATAAGTGGCGTGCGATGCGGGTTACCTTATTGTATCTATGCGACCCTCTCTCACTACTTCCCCGACGCGAGTAAACAACAACAACGTGTGTCACCATGGTGAATCGAGACTGTGAGCTTGCAATTTGCAATTATGATCCCGGGAATCCCAGTAATAAATTGCATCCTATCATCACAAACCGTTATGGGACTCATCCTTTGATCCTTTCATATGATTACTCAGAAACGCTAATATACCAATAAAAAACAAAGCAGAAACATACAAAAAGCAGAACAAAACAATCACACCAACCACTACTCAAAACAGTCCAAACATCAATCACACATGCCTTCTCACATCAGCAGCTCGGTTCGGAACATTGAACATACAAAATAGAAGACTGAAGCAAATAGAAGTCGTGCACCCACCACGGAGGCCTTCCACTATATATCTTCATAACTTCAAATGTGCCCATAGGCTTTCTCTTCCGCCCACCACTACTCGAAACATCCCGTTACAAGAAACTCAAAGCAGCCATACGCTGAAAAAGTCACAGTGCACCATATACAAAATAGAAGACGTGCACCCACTGCTTTGTACGTTATGTTCATGAAACGCGATTCTGGATAAACCTTTGACTTTGTGCACTCACCACAGCAGCTTCCGCCTTCTCCTCCAGATTCGCCAGCACGCTGCGCTCGTGGTCAGACAGACGCTCCCTGTTCATGCGCAGCACCTGCAGCATCTGAGACTGCTGCGGAGACAGCGCCTGCAACGAGGTAAAGGTAAAGATACTATAACATATGATACAGGAAATAAAAATATGATATATGAAATAGCGCCTGCAAGAAAGATGGGATGGACAATGGTGGTAAGAACAGTTATTTCAAGTACAAACTATGTGATATTGAATTCATACAGCCAACACGAAACAATGTTGAACAGTGAAACGTATAACACACAGTATAATACAATAATAATAATAATAATAATAATAATAATAATAATAATAATAATAATAATAATAATAATAATGAAACCCCACATTCTGCGGTGCGGCGAGCTGTCCCATTCTCCAGAGTGCACTGCCGTCGCGGTAACGCTGCTGTTTCACCTGGAAGGACGGGGGATGAGTGGAAGATGGATATTGCGATTCTGGACAAATTATTGATTGACTTATTGATTGATGGGAGATGGATATGTAGATGGGAAATATTTCGCAATATATAGCGCTTCTGGATAAATGATTGATTGATGGAAGATGAAGAGGAGAAAAAATTGTTTACTGCTTCGCTGATATACAAGAAAGACAATCAGTCTAACAGTCAACAGATGGATAGATGGTGCACATAAATCCATTGCTACGATTGAATAGGACAAACAGAATAGGTGCTTCTGCACCTTAACCTCAGAGACACCTAGTTTTTGCCAACTTTCCTTTCATTGACTGATAAAGAATTGCCGCTTATCACAAGATTCAAGAAAGGGCAGCGTGAGATAAAACAAGATAGGCACGAATAGAACCTAAACCGAAAGAACAAAAGACAAGAGAGCTGTTTGCAACGGTAACAGGTAACAGCGTGAACAATAACATCTCACATATGAAGAGTCAGTAGAGAATATAAATGGCAATGCAAAAGACGACGACTCTCGAAACAAGCGTCACATCGCAGAGTATACCTACTGACATCAACAGAATCAGAAACTATTATCCTCTGCCTCTCTCTCTCTCTCTCTCTATCCCTCTCTCTCTCCCACGCACAAAAGGGCAGCACAATGTATAGAATGCGAGTGAGTACAAACCAACTTGACTCACACGTACGAACTGAACGCAAAACAAATCATTTGCATTTACCCTTATCAAAAAGCCTTACTCACCTAGCCTTTCAGTCAAATTACATATCCTAATTACCCACTATTATAATAAAACGTCGACTCTAAAAAGTCAAAAGGCAGGAGACCGGTTGTTGAACGGTCGTCCGTAAAGCAGAAGTACAGAAGAGGAAAAAACGTCTATACATTACTTCTTCATATCACTCCACTCCTCCCTCCCACTCCCTCGCATCCGGTTAGATTCGAAACGTCTCTATCATATTATCATAGCACATCAAACGCGTCACTCATTCATCTAAATACACAGAACAGATGAACCGATGTCTAGACTTCTAGACAGACACGTGTATGTGCAGAATACTAACTTAGATATAAAAACTATTCTACTCAAAGGAACAAAGAGCGAGCGGAGCAAATACCACAGTTGCAGGGTATTCAAGAAAGGATGAGAATGAAGATATGAAAAAAGAATCCGAGCAATCTCATATGACCGTCTTATCCTTCTTACAAGCCTCGTGAGACATGAGAAAAAACTATGAGGATAAGAACAAGTGAAAGTACGCTTTTCTGAGAACAAGAACAATCACATCAACTCTCGAGACCTAAGGTAAAAGGTCCACAAGTACACGACATCATTCGGTATTTGCAACCACCGCAACGCCCTATAACAAATGCTACTATCAGTAATCATTGTTACTATGTTACGCACGTCACAAGAAGTAAAAAGTCACCCGATCACACTTGAGCCACGCACAATTGCGCGATAATGATACGACGGCAGAAAGCCAAGGTGAGATAGGTGTAGAAAGGCATGGCACTGCGGGAGAAGAGAGAGAGAGAGAGAGAGAGAGAGAGATGGTCGCTCAGTCTCGTCGGTCTCCGCACAGTGAATGCGCCTATCTCTGCCTCTCACTCTCGCTCGCACGCACACGCACGCAACACTACATACAGGGGTGAGAAGCGGCGAGACACTACTTCTCTCTCTCTCTCTCTCTCTCTTTCTCTCTCTCCCACATCATCAACAACGCATGCTTATTCAAGGACAGTGAGTCAGGGTAGGGTGCAAATGGAATAGACCTGCGTACAGGAAGGAAATTGGAACGATGCACAAATGCACTCGATGCGACCACATACGCACTCACTTCCCAGGTGAGAATATGGGACAATGTATGACGCGAATACTGCAAAAAGAGAAAAGAGACAACTGCTAGACTACTACATTCTACTCTACATCTAGAGCGAGAACAACGATCAAACTCAAACACAGCAACCGTGAATCGAATCTTCCACTCTTTCTTATTGTTAGACACTGTGTGTGACTACGTAGGCACTAGGTAAACACTACCGCCATCACTCTCTCTATTTCTCTCTCCATTTTCTCACTCTCACTTCTCACTCTAAACCACATGCAAGAGCCAAGTGACCACTGTGGAAAATACATATCACCATCACTATCACTATGCCCTTTCTAACCGAGTATACCAACTGTACAGTGATGCGGTATCAATTGGGCCAAAAGGCAGAGTTGCGTCAAGAGACAAGACGTCACAAATGAACAAACTAGCGAACACATTGACGCGTTATACATTGTAAGTTGGCGAACAAGAAAAAAAACAGCGACCAGTGAGAGTGAGAGAGAGAGAAGACACAGAGAGAGAACGAAAAAGAGACATAGAGACAGACAGAGAGAGAATGGGAGAGAGGAGAGAAAGAGAGAGGAGAGAGAGAGAGAGAGGAGAAAGAGAGAGAGAGAGAGAGAGAGAGAGAGAGAGAGAGAGAGAGAGAGAGAAAGAGAGAGAGAGAGACTCCCTGCCCACCTTGAGGAACTCGTCCTGTCGCTGGCGCAGCTCCGAGCGACGGGATCGGCTGCGACCAGGCGTCTTTCAACGACGGCAGTCTGCAAAGATGATAAACATATCATTCAGCGAAAGATTATATTATTTAAAACATCCGCTTAACTAACCACATCATGAAACCTACACATACCCACCCAAATAACATGACCACACGTCGAAGCCTAGTCGCCTCAACCGCACTGACACATCTGCCCCCCCCCTCTCCTCCGCATTCGTTCAGATACCGATACACATACGATACAGACACACTCTCTCCCTCCATCCCTCCCTCCCTCGCCCTCCCCCCACCTGTTCTGCTGCTGGCTGTTCTTCGGGGGATTCACCGCCGCCGCCAGCTCCTTCTCCAGCACCGCGATCCGCGCCTTCAGCGGCTCCGGCTCAGCTGAAACAAGACAAGCACTTGTGTTTCTGGTGTTGTGATTGATAATCTATGACAAACAAGTGTGAAGCGAATCACGCAACTACACGGGACCTACTTGATACATATTCAGAGAAACGTATAGTCAGAATTTTTTTGCATATTGTATAATATACACAACGAAGAATTTCATGAATTAATGCACAACACACCCTTCTCAAACATACACACTCCGTGAAACTTATACAATACCAAACCCAAAAGTAAAATACTTTTTTTACCTGGCTGGAACCGAACGGCCTGTTTGTAGCAGGCGAGCGCGTCCGGGAACTGGGCGTTCAGCTCGTACAGTCTGCAATCAAGCGATACATCGATAATCAAGCGATAAATCAATAATCGATCGATACCCACTCACCTGGCCAGGTCGGTCCACGCGGCAGAGTGCTCCGGATCGAGTTCCACTGCGCAGATAAAGGCCTGCAATGGAGAAATGAAAATCAATAATTGAATAGCAAGTTACTGGATGATGGTTTCATCTTCCAACCCACTCGATACCCATTTCTCTCAGTGAGTTCAATCCATTCACCATCCCAGATTGCAAAAGTGCACGCGAAAAAATATGTCTCACCTTGTCTAGTGTACTATGTAGGAGATCTCTTTGCAATACGACTAGGTTTTCTACTAACACAAAAGCAAACCCTAATCAGTCTCCCCCTCCCCTCTGTACCAAGAACTAGCCAAATCCATCATGTCTGACATCCCACGCGAAAATATATGTTTCACCTTGTCTAGTGTACTCAGAAAGAGCAACGTTTAGTAATACCGCGTCACCTACCAAAAACAAAGGAATTCGAATCCATTCATTCATCTCCAAAAGACTAAAACTATCTACCATACCCCAACCTCCCCAGCTACAGTACACCGTATACCTGCAGGGCGTCCATGGGCTGGTTCTGTTGCTGGTAGAGGACGCCGATAGAGCACCACGTGTCCGCGTCCGCCTCAGACTTGTCGATCGAGTGACGGTAGTTGACGAACGCGTCGTGCGCCTGAGAGAGGGAGTGAGGGAGGGAGAGAGAGAGAGAGGGAGGAGAGAGAGAGAGAGAGGGAGGGAGGGAGAGGGAGGGAGAGGGAGGGAGAGGGAGGGTGAGGGAGGGAGGGAGGGAGGGAGGGAGAGAGAGGGAGGGAGGGAGGGAGGGAGGGAGGGAGGGAGGGAGGGAGGGAGGGAGGGAGGGAGGGAGGGAGGGAGGGAGGGAGGGAGGGAGGGAGGGAGGGAGGGAGGGAGGGAGGGAGGGAGGGAGGGAGGGAGGGAGGGAGGGAGAGGGAGAGAAGGAGCGGGTGAGAGGGGGAGAGACGACTACTATTGATATCAATGATCAAGAAAAGGCAATATAGTGGAATTGAATAATGTCATAAGGGGGCAATACAATATATACCACCCAGAAACATAACGTTCACGATTTGAAAAAAAAACCCGCTAGTAAACTACATTACAACATACCCAATCCAGAAACACACTTACCTTGATCGTGTTCTCGCCGAAGCACCTGCCCAGGTAGTAGTAGGTCTTGCCGCAGCCAGGCTCCAGCTGCTTGGCACGCAACAGCCACTGCTCAGCCTCGTTCAGCTTCGCCAGACGCTCCTGGAGAGGAGGGGGAGGTGAGGGAGAGAGAGATGGATGGAGGGAGGAAGAGAGGGGGAGAGAGAGGGAGAAACAAAGGGAGACAGACAGACAGACCTCGCTCTGCTCGCCCGCTGCTCCTGTCTGTACTGCTCCAGGCACTCCAGTGGGAATCGGCACACTCGGCTCGGTTCGGTAGCAGATCCAACCTGTATCATGTAAACGTGAACGTACCCTGATGAAATTGCAAAATAAACAATAAAGGAAACCATACAAAACGCGTGAAACATACATATCCACAAAATAGCGTCCCCAAAACATACAAATCAAATCATACCCCCATAAAGCCAATACCCATTTACCCACCGAGCTGTCTGTATATGGCCGCGTGGAGCTTTGTCTGCTGCTCCGTCAGCTGCCCTCCTTGCTGCTGCTGCACCTGCTCCTGCTCAGCCAACAGCTCGCGGTACTCCGCGTACGCACTGTGACAAGCAATCAATCAATCAATCGATCGATCGATCGATACAGCATCATATGGTGTTAGAGATACGAGATAGAGAACATCAGTGGGGCACCGGCACGATTGATATAGATATGGATATACGATAAACCATCAGTCTCTCTTTCTCTGCTCTCTGCTCAGTACTCCGCGTAGGCACTGACAAGCAATCAATCAATCATTCGATACAGATTCATATGGTGTTAGAGATATTTCGTAAGTTAGTCGAGTAGAAAGTAAATTCGGATGAGCTACATTCTACATCAACAGTCCCTTGAAACTAGTGATTCATTTTATATCAGCGTGTGACCAAATAGGTAAATGAACACCTTATTGCCTTCGCCTCAATTCATTTCACTCATAGAAAAAGAGCGAAACATAGAAATAGTGGTGGGATGAAAAACGAAACACACTCAACGAATCAACGCTCTAGTCAAACCACAAACCTACATGTTCAACCAGTCTCTCTCTCTCCCTCCCTTTCTCCCTCTCCCTCCCCTCACTCACCGCTCCAGGTCGTCTGCGCTGTCGTAGCACAGGGCGATGTTGAACTTGAGGTGTGTCTTGGAGAGGAAGGCCGAGTCGCGCACGTCGTTCAACGAAGAGTTGAAGTGCTGCGAGAGGGATAGGTCATAGGTTTAGTGGATGGCGTAGGAAAGAAATTACTTCTACTCACCATCAACAACATATCTAAAAAGCGTGAAACATATCGAATACAACTCTAACTCTCATCTAAAAAATGTACAAGTGTCAAAGTTACAACAGAAACAAACTACACCACACCGTGAAACATACAGTTGCCTCATCAAATGATCACATTTAACCCTCCCCCTCCTATCCCTCCCCGCCCACCTTGAGTGCCAGGTGATACTGCTCGAGCGCCTTGTACGCCACGCCGAGCCTCGCGTGCACCTCGGCCACCACACTGCAGTTCGGAAACGTGTACAGCACGCGGTTCAACGCGTCCGCCGCACTGCAACATGAGAGTATACGTTTCAAATGGGATCGAAATATGAGTATATAGGTAGATCATACGTTTCAGCTAGAAATCAAGTTCAATGAAAACATATATTGATAATATACAAGATGAATGAGTAACATAGTTGAACGTGGATAGTGGAAAGAGAAGCAGACATTCAACTGGAACACGAATGAGGTAGAATATACGTTTCAGCCATGATTCAAATCAAACGTAAGAAAGACACTGACAATGATACTGACTTGACACTGAATCACACGCAACACTAAGTCTAATATCGCAATGTTAGAGAACACCGGATAGAAGTAGAGTATACGTTTCGGATAGAAATCAAGCTAACCAAAAGAAAAATATTGGCAATTAGTTGTCTCAGAAAGTAGAAAACAAAAAAAAAACACACATGTTTGATACCACAATGTTATACAAGAGTTGCGAGAGCGGCTATTCTGAGATTTCCAAAATTCATATTCATGCAGAAGAGAATACGCTTCAAGCAACAACAATATCGAAATATGAAATATGTCGGTAATTTGACTGACACAGAACTCTGATATACACAATCGTCCATTTGCCTCGCCTACAGATCACACAAATCGCGCGAGTCATTGGCCCCCTCCGGGTACCCAACACCCATTCAACTAGCCTAGGCGTTCTCTCTCTCTCTCTCTTTCTCTCTCTCTCTATCTCTCTCTCTCCACTTTCTTCCCTACAGGCAGGAGCCATAAATATCGCGCAGACTGGAACGGCCCGCACGCGACACGCGCAACAACTACTGCGAATTTGAACGCGCGGAGAAAAATTGAAATCATATGTTTCAGACACTACTCAAGAAATGATCGAATCTAATGGACAATAATAACTTTCTCGTTCAAATTTTTCAAATAATAATCACAAATATAGTAAGACTGAGAAAGACACAGGGAGAGAAAAAAGCGCAAACCAAGCGGCAAGCAAGCCAGAGTGAAAGTGAGCCATTCAAATTCAAAACACGCACGCCGCTTTCCAGCTCGCCTCGTCTACACGCCTTTGATCTGCGCGGCAGTAGATCAAACGCCACGCCGACACACACACACACTTTCACTCTCCAATCTCCAAAATGAGGCGTGTGAACGGCGAGGGATGATATGGCAAGAGATTTACGGCTAGCCGATCCAAGGGAAAGAAGTGGAGATGGCTCAGAGCGATACGTGAATGGTGACGGTGAGTGTGAATCATGCTGTACACAGGCACACGATGCGAATGCTTGGATGGGAAGGTGAGGTGAGAGAGAGGAAGGGAGGACGCGGTGAGGGAGTGACCTTTCTTGCGCAACACATGTGTCTCCGCGGCTAGCCAAACGGCAAACCGCAAAACGGATGAGGATTGGTGGAGGCGTGGAGGAAACAAGATTCCAGCCTCGAATCAACTGTCACAAAGGAAGAGAGAATGTGGAAATAGTGTGTGATTTCGGAGACCTTCTAGGGTGGATCGACCATCTGCTCTGCCCCCGGTCTCTAACAGCTGACCGTCCCTCAAATCCCCCCTCCGCTCTCTCCCCCCATTCACTCGGGGGCACAGCGCGTTCCCTGGCACGGCGCCAGACCAGTGAGAGGGCGAGAGAGTGCGTAGTGAGTGAGAGAGACGGAGAGAGAGAACGTGCTAGGCCTCGCCAGTAGTGAGTGAGCAAAGAACACGTGCAAGCACGCGTCAACAACCAGACATGAATTGGCAGGTGACAAGATCATTACGAATAGAATGCAAATTTCGATTCACTCACAACTTGTAGTTCTTGAAGTGTAGATAGACGAGTCCCAGCCCGTAGAAGCCGGACGGGTCCTTCCAGAAGTTGTCCTCGTTCATCTGGTACGCCTTCTGGTACGCCGACAATGCTGAAATCGACAAATCAATCGATAATGACAGAATCAAACCGCACCCTTAGCAAAATCCTGGCTGAGCAGAGAGATGTGGCCAATACGCTTGTACACAACGAAGAGCTGGTTGCGCACCTGAAAACATACCAGTTACGTTTCAAAGAGAAAACATTATAAAACAAAACACATTCAATCTAATTAGAGAGGGCGCGCAGCGCCCTCTCTTTTGGCTTAGGATAGGGCTCGCGCCAGAATTTTCAAGAAGCTATATCCAAAAATCATGTTAGCAGGAATGTGAACTCATCCAATTCATGTTAGTTAGATTCGCACGGTTCCGTAGGCCAGATCACTAATTGATGGCTTCTTTGTATCTTTTCTCCGAAAGAAGTTATGAGCGATCCCGCACACCCATGAGGCGAGAGGCCAGCGTGTGGGTGGGTGGGTGGGTGGATGTCGTGTCCGGTAACGCTGACGCTCTGCCGAAAGCGTACTCTCTCGGCGTTTTCTGCCCGTGTTCTCCAACTAGCACTTTGAGTGTAGTTCGCCCCGCCGCCGCCAGCGTCTAATTCGCGCCGGGTTTGCGTTGTTTTGGGTCTGCCAACTGTAACCAGGAGAAAGAGCGCAGTATAAGTATTATAGGCGTATAGTATTATAGGCGCGACTCCGAACAGTAGTGAGAAAATATGTGGGCAAAAACGTTTTTGTGAAACGTAACGGCGATCCGAAACGTAACGTGTGATCTGTGGTACATACATGAGAGTAAGAAGAGAGAGAACGGCCTAGAGTTTGTGTTAGTATTTGTAAACGTTGATAGTTGAGCAGAACAGAGAGAGAGAGAGAGAGAGAGAGAGAGAGAGAGAGAGAGAGAGAGGGAAGAAAGTGAGAGAGTGAGAGAGAGAACAGTGAGTGAGAGAGAGAGAGAGAGAGAAGGAACAGTGAAAGAAAAGAGAGAGAAGGGACGAAGAGAAGGAGAGAACAGAGTGAGTGAGTGATAGTAGTTTTGATAAAATCCATATGAATAGTCATAATTCAGCACATATTCAAAATTTCTATGAAATTTAACAAAAGGACATATATTTTCTTTAAAAAGTACTTGCGTAAACAAATGAACTTTGTCTTGTCCCAATGCAGCAAAAGCACATGCATAAAGCGTTTACAAATACTAACACAAACCTGCGCCTCTCTCTTCTCTCTCTCTCTCTCTCTCTTTCTCTCTCTTTCTCTCTCTCTCTTTCTCTGTCTTCTCTCTCTCTCTCTCTAATATGAACGTATGGCGTTATTCATTTGTATTGTTATATTTCATCGGTTAGTGTCCACTGTCCGTTATGCGCAGGTTTGTGTTAGTATTTGTAAACGCTTTATGCATGTGCTTTTGCTGCATTGGGACAAGACAAAGTTCATTTGTTTACGCAAGTACTTTTTAAAGAAAATACTCTCGCATCATTGACAAAAACTAACAAAAGAAACTATAAACGGGAGAAGTCAAATAAAATAAATACAAACCTCCTTCTCGTCTTCTCGCATCAACTTCTCGAGTCGCGCCTCGTAGATGCGGTTCGCCTGCAATATGCAAATTAGGCGAATGAATCGATAAAATCATACTTCATAAATCAATCAATAAATCGATATGCCCACCTTGAACAGCGTGTTTGCTTCGACACACTGTCGCGGGTCGCCGAGTCCGTAGAAGCGATTGAAGTCCAGGCTGAATGAATTGAATTATCGCAAACAATGAATCAAACACCAATAATAGTGAAAGATTACCGGTACAACATAATAATCTTTTAATATCATAGGAGCTTGACAGTAACGGTTTTACCTGGTGAGCTCATTGATGCGCGAGTTCTCCTCCTGTGTGAGGACGGGCAGCGCCTCGCTCATCTTCACCTCACTCGGCGGGATCTGGGGCACGGCGCGCTCCCGAGGCGGACGCTCCTCCTGTACATTGATATATCATTCGTGTTCCATTCATATTTACAACTTTTAGTGTAGCACAATACACGTGAAGCTGCATCAAAATAGCGCGATATTACAAAATAAGACACGCCGGAGGATTGTAGTGGACTTTCCATGATCCTACCTGGCTGGGCGCGGGGGTCGGAGGCGCGACGTGTTCCATGTCCACTTCTCCCTGCTGCGGCTGCTGATCATCTCCAGTCTTGACTTCTCCCACTCCGTTCGCCTCTTCCGCGGGCTCCTATTATCATTTCTTAAAAATTGAAAACACTGCGCAATACCTGTTTGACTTTCTGTTCTTCCGGTTGTGCTTCCGTGGAGTCGTCGTTGGTGGCGGGGGATTGGGTGGCCATCGGCGGCTGCTCGCCGGCCGGGTCCACTTCGGACATCACCACTAAGACAACTATGTTTTTAAAACAAACAACAACAATAACAATATTGAAAAAAAATAGAAAATGTTGCATGAAACAAAGTGAGGCGACGCGCGATAGCTCGCGCCCTTCGATTACCGCCTGTTTCTCACCAACACTTGTTGATGCACCACGCTACACTATGAACGCCCACGCGTTTTTTTTAATGTTGATCAAAATTTCGGGTTGCAAATATCAACAAGTAAATTTTGAAAAAAAAACACAAATAAATTAAAACATGATTATTTATATTTGTTATTTTCTTTTTTTTGGCACATGGTGAGCACTTGTTTGTTGGATTCTCCCTCCTGGCTGAAAACTGACATTCGATCTATTGTCGTCTATGAAAAAAATATTGGGAATTCATCTAAACTATTATAAATTGAATATAAATGTGGTATGATTGTGAATATTCTCACTTGTATTTGTTTCTCTTTGTTTTCCTACAGATTGCACGAATTTTTTTTTGAAAAATAATTACATGAGTTTTAACTTGCTGTTCCAAATTCTGAACGGAATACTTTTCTGGCCTGTTGTTGATGAGATCCTGAACACCAGAACAGTAGAGCATCGCAGGTCGGATAGCTGTGAGGTAGATCGCTCGATCTACACAAAATCTTCTCGAGAATTGAACGCTGAGCAGGTTTGGGCAATTTGTGCGTGCCTTCACATCGAGGTAAGGTCAACGTCGCTGCGAATCCACGAGCCGATGTAGAGGAAAGTGGTCCGCGCGATCTTCATCTTCTCTCCATCGACCTTCACTCCTCGGATGTCGACTTGGATCGACGCACTCCGAAAGGCTCGCACCGTCACCTCCGTCCATAATCTGCAGATCGCCACCTTTCTCTCTCTCTCTCTCTCTCTCTCTCTCTCTCTCTCTCACTCTTCATTGGATTCTGGCAACCAAGAACACTGACAACTACATGCCTAGTAATAACACTGACATCATATTTCAAATGTTTATCAGCGCAGTGTTGAAGGTACGCAGACACACACATAGGCAAGAGTGGTAAGGTAAGAAGGGATAAAGCACGCAATGAGCGATCACCGAATAAAGGAAGGCTGTGGAGGAGGGAGAATAACTTATAACTACTGTACAATTACTGTATTGTACTACTAGGCGGACTCTACAATAGTCATAAACAGTAGATGGTACTGTACGGTATACGGTAAGTATCGTAAGTATACGGTATCTACCACAGGTATACGGTATGTACCGTAGTCTACCGGAGGAGGAACAGAGCGGGGATGACGAGGAGTGACTTGAGCATGGCCGAGTTCTTGGAAGAGTTCTCCTCCGCCTCCGCATTCATCTCCTCTCCTTCAAGAAAGTCGTCGGGAACCTGGAAAAAATCAATGTACAGTAACCTACAGTATCAAGTTTATAGCTACAATCAGTCGATATCGTTTTCTATGTATGTCACGTTTCACAGAGTCTATGTTAAGCACTTGCGTCTTTTGTTTCAATCTCTTGGTAGAACAACCTTACATTTCACTATTTCACTGGTGAAAAAAATCGACGATGCCTTTTTTTACCAATCGCGTATTTCAATTTTTTTCCTACATACATTATCATATCGAATTCCTACTTCCATCTCAATTATCAATCTACGACAACTCCTCTCACTCTTCTCCAATTCTGGTCAGCCTAGGCTGTTTATCCACATATGTTTCATGCTTGCCTTTTATCGTTATTGGTTCTCCCTTGCCGTGGAAATACACATTTCTATAATGAATTCAAACCCCTCCCTACCTCCTCCTCTCCCTCCCTCTTCCCATCGTTGTCCGATCCCATCTCGTGGTTCTCCTCCGAGTTCTCCTTCGAGTCCTCCGCCTTCTCGTCCGAGCCGGACTTGTCGCCCTGGAAAGTGGGCGTGCTTAGAGGGGGCGGAGCCTCAACTCACCTCCTCGCCGACGTTGTCGCCCTTCTTCTGCTCCGCCTCCTTCACCTCCTCCTCCTCCTTCGAGACGGGAGCGGCGATCTGAACACTAGTTCCTGAGAGAGAAAGAGAGAGAATAGAGAGAGAGAGAGAGAGAGAGAGAGAGAGAGAGAGTCCACCGTACCTCGTCTTTGCTGCCGCAGTGCGCCCCTGTGAACCCATCGTTGCACACGCACTTGCCGCACTCGCAGTGACCGTTGTCCGAGCACATCACCTGAGACATTACCGTAACCATATTCAGTCTACAGTATTCCCTCTATCTACAGTACTACTCACTCCTCCCTCCATACAGGTGCTCTCGTCGGTGGGACAGCTGCAGTCGTGGCGCGAGAAGCCGGGCTCACACCTGGAATACGGTATTACAGTAGGAAACTACGGTACTGGCAAAATGATCTTTTGGTAGAATACAAAGTACTCCAATTCCAATCCACAATCTCCTGCCTATTCACGTACACTTCGAGTACATATTAGTACAGTACTCCTTTCCCTATCTACAGTATCCCTCCTCACTCACTACTTCAAGTACATACTGGCACAGTACACCCATTCCAATCTACAGTACCCCAGAGATTCCCCTGATTCAATGTATCGTACCCCCTCTCACTTGCACTGTCCGCAGTCGCAGGCGCCGTTGCCGCTGCACTGCTGGCCGTTGGCGCCAGCCGGGCACGAGGAGTGGTCACACGAACAGAACTGGCCAGTCACCTGCAGCAGGACCTTCTCTCTCTCTCTCTCTCTCTCTCTCTCTCTCTCTCTCTCTCTCTCTCTCTCTCCTCTCTCTCTCTCTCTCTCCTCTCTCTCTCTCTCTCCCCCCCCTCTCTCTCTCCCCCCCTCTCTCTCTCTCTCTCTTCTCTCTCTCTCTCTCTCTCTCTCTCCTCTCTCCCTCTCTCCCTCTCTCTCCCTTTCTCTCTCCCTCTCTCTCTCCCTCTCTCTCCCTCCCTCCCTCTTCCTCCCTCCCTCCCTCTCCCTCTTTCTCTCTCCCTCTCTCTCCCCCTCTCTCCCTCTCTCTCCCTCCCTCCCTCTCCCTCTTCCTCCCTCTCTCTCTCTCCCTCTCTCTTCCTCTCTCTCTCTCTCTTCCCCTCCCTCACCGTGCTGGCGAAGCACTCGCACGTGCCGCACCGGCACGACCCGTGTCCACCACAGACGGGCGCTCCCGGCTTCCTGCAAACATGTACTACTAGGGTGCATAGGGTATCTACCGTAGTCTATTATCGGTATCTACCGTAGTCTTTTATCGGTATCTACCGTAGTCTATTATCGGTATCTACCGTAGTCTATTATCGGTATCTACCGTAGTCTTTTATCGCTATCTACCGTAGTCTATTATCGGTATCTACCGTAGTCTTTTATCGATATGTACTGTAGTCTATTATCGGTATTTACCGTAGTCTATTATCGGTATCTACCGTAGTCTTTTATCGGTATCTACCGTAGTATTCGATCGGTATCGAGTCTTTTATCTTATTAGTCACATTCCAAAGCGATCTTCTCCATTGTTTTTTTTTGAAAACGCAAGATGAAATAAGCTGAGAGTGAAACGTATGTTTGTTTATACCAAAAAAAAGTTTTCGGGAAATGAAGAAACGGATAAAAATGAAATATTCACTGTCAACATTTTCAGAACGTTTTCGTATCAAATATATATTATAGACATTTCCTGCTTTCTTGTTATAATTCAACTGTGTCACTTGACTGATGTTATACTCTACGCCAGAGCGATCGTTTTCGATCTACCTCGCTAGCAGTTCGAAATACGGTGCCATAACCGTCTGCCTCTCTTGTTTTGCGCGCTATTGCCGAGAGCTGACTCTCCGTCTTCCTCTGATCTACCCCACCGCGCGGAATTCATTGCGAGCATAGAACTATAAACGTCTTTCTACTCGAATTATTCCATTCGACTCACTCCCTGCACTTGTCCTCCAGTTCCGCGGCCGTCTTCACGCCGTAGGTAACCAGCGGGCACTCGCAGTGACCTGAAGATCCGCCCATTCCAGCCCCGCCCCTTTTGGATCCGCCCACTCACCTCCGCCCCTTCCCGTCTCGCACTCGCACTGGCCGCAGATGAGGTTGCCGTGGTGGTAGCAGAGCGGGGAGTTCTTCTCCTGAAATGAGGGAACTCTTTTTTTCTCTCTCTCTACCTCTCTCTCCCTCCCTCTCTATCTCTCTCTCTCTGCTCTGCTCTGCTCTCTCTCTATCTCTCTCTCTCTCTTTATCCCCCTCTCTCTCTCTCCCTCCCTCCCTCCCTCCCTCTCTCTCTCTTTCTCTCTCTCTCTCTCTCTCTCTCTCTTTATCCCCCCTCTCTCTCTCTCTCTCTCTCTCTCTCTTTATCCCTCCCTCTCTCTCTCTCTCTCTCCTACCTGCTGCTGCAGCTTTTCACACTCGCATCCGCACAGAGGAGAGACGAAGATGGCAGACACGGTCTGAAAACAATTGGGTATAGGAAAACATATTTGTATGTTAAAGGAACAGTGGCGACTTATTTTTGACTCGGAGTATTATTAAAATTATATTACCCTAACACATTTTCAATTTTCGCGAAAGAACGACGAATCTGCGTTACTTTCGAATCTGCCACTGCCACGGATGCAGACGAAAATTTGAATTACCCGCCAACGCTTCAATACTGCACGTTGGGGTCGGAGACATAAGCGCAAATGAACCACGCTCAGTAACTAGCTTCATGGCACAGTGCATGTGCGCTGCGTTGTGCCCCCCGAGCATCGCGGATTCGATTCCGGTCACCGCCAAATGTTTTGCTCGTGTGAAAATGAGGAGTTGTGGCAGGTTGTGGCAGAAACTGTTCCTTTAAAAGTAATTTCGAACAACAGATCATTGGTTTATTCATTATTAGCGATTTTTAATTGTCTACGTGAAGCGTATGGTGAAATGCGGAGGAATGAGAAAGAGATAACGATGTCTGACCTGGTATCCATAGACTCCGACGGAGATGGCTAGGTCTCCGGAAGACTTGCACGCCTCCAGGGTCACCTGCAACGAGAGGTTCGACTGGTTCAGTTGGTTCGACTGGTTCGACTGGTTCGACTTGGTTCTGATCAAGTGAATGTAGTTTACAGATCACTCGATCCTGTTGGTCACCTATGTGGAAGTGTTCAGTGTTGTTCACAGATCACTTGATCTGATCATGTCACCTACAAAAAGAGAATTCTGGTGCTAGGCATGTAGAAGTGTTCAGAATTCAGTGCTGTCGCATCACTGTTGATGACCCCGGATCGTCGGACGTGTTCATGGTCTGATGATAGGAGTCGAAACCATGTTCACCATCTTTCTCTCTTCCCCTTTTCACTGGTCTGTCTGTTTTCGGATCCCTTGTTCCGACCCCTCGCCGACCTTGATTTTGAAGTTGATCTTCTGTCCCTCCTGCATGTTCGGGCACTTGTTCGACTCGATCTCCTCACTGAAAATCATTCATTCGATGAATGTTCATTAACACTAGATTGATACAAAATACAGTTGTTAAAGGGAGTGTACACTCTGAATTTCGAAGTTGAGTTAACTTCTGGACATGAAAACATGATTAAAACGATGCAACTTTGCTAGTATAACTATTTGTTAAATTGCCGGCAAGTCGATAAAAATTGAGCGCAAAATGTGCCAAAATGCAGAAATTAGTGCCAATTGGTGCCAATTTTCAGTGTTCAACAGAACTTTTCACAGATTTAGAACTATCTCCGACACATAGTTGTATTGACAAAAGTGCATCATTTTCATCATATTTTCACATCTTAGTGCTAACTCAACTTCGAAATTCAGAGTGTACACTCCCTTTAAATGGACTAGCTAGCTAGATGCAACGTATGCGATACGGCATGTTTACATATAGAACTCTTACTCTTGTCTTTTTGACGTTTCAATCATCAAATCGGACTGAAGCAGAATAAAAACCAATTGATTATATGCGCTTACATGGTCTCTCTGAAACGTATGGGTAATGAGCACCAGCAATAATTGCACCAATATTACTGATATGTTTCGAAGATTGTCATGATGGGAATGGAAGAGCCCGAGTCCATTCCTGCATCAACGACTATTGGTTCTTATGAGTGATTTCGTGATGTTTGCGATTTCAAATAAACATTTGATTTTGATTTGATAGTCTCTCTGAAACGTATGGGTACCTATCAGCAAACATATACCACATGTCGACACAGTCGACATGTGGTATGTTATGTTTTCCAAGATACAGTACCTACCCGTTGCTGTCAGATCAGGGGCACTGAATAGTTTTTTTTTCAATACTACAGTACAAGGTACAGTAACCGTTACATACACTATATACAGTACCCACAGTACTACAGTACCCACCCGTTGCTGTCAGAACAGGGGCACTGAACAGTTTTTTTTCAATGATACAGTACAAGGTACAGTAACCGTTACATTAGTACCCACAGTATTACAGTACCCACCCGTTGCACTCCACAAGGAATTTGAGGTCGACGCCCAGCGAGGAGAACTCGGATGTCTGCACGGCAAAGTCGCTGATCTAGAAGACGTTCCTATTTACTCACCGATCGAGTGTGCTAGCTATACAGTTACTTCAGCTATACCTCAACAGGTTATACGTTTCACGTATAACGTAAAATATCTTTTCTTCGCTGGGAAAGGTAGTTTCGCGTGATAAAAGAGATCATAAAATCAATAAAATCAATTACCTCGTGTCCGCTGGCGGGTTTCTTGTGGATGTAGGTGAACGGGACGAGCAGCGTGTCTCCTGAAATATTGATTTATTGATTTCCCTTTACTTTGTGGTTTCCCTCTATGAGCGGCTGTCGCATTCGGGACAACGCGCATCCATCTTTATCACTCTTACAAAACCCTTACAACATCTCTCTCTCTCTCTTCTCTTCTCTCTCTCTCTCTCTCTCTCAGAGGAACGCGGCGAGGCGTATTGGTGCTGTCATAATTCGGGTTAGTGTAAAGCCGCGAATCTGCTCTGGGACCAACAGACAACAACAACAAAACAAAGGCGGTGTGATCTGAGAGGGCAGGAGCAGATTGCGACACTCAAACAGACATTAAACGATCTACCTGCGAGAAAGGGAGAGTGAGTGAGTGAGTGAGCAGAACGTCTTTACGTCTTTACGATCAAACCGGTGAGAAAGTGCCGGTCAGATAGCACTTTAGAAAAGACTCCCAAACATATTTCAAAAAAGTTCTGTAACTCGCCGCCCTACTGAAATCATGTAGGGATGTAGGCAGTCAAAAATCACAATAAATCGGTATACAATACGTATATCATCTTTTCATGGGCACAAATGAGTCGTGTGCATTGCAGAGGTTCTTGCACTGCTAAGTAAGATAAATCAATAAATCAATAACCCCCCCTCACCGGGTTTCATGCGTAGTACGACCTGCTGGGGCGCCATCTGGACAAGGGTCTGCCGGTCGCCCTGCTTCGACTCCAGGGGCAGGTTCTGCAAGGGGGGAGAGGGGGTCATGGGTCAGGGGTCAGGGGGCAGGGGCAAGGGTCAGGCCAGAGATGAGCGGAGAGGGAAGTTTGTGAGAACCACTTCATTTGAAGGCGATAGACAGACAAGCTCACTTGTGAACATGCAAGCAGAGGAGTGGGTATATAGGTGTACAGAGACGAGAGAAGAATGGGCATAACTGATCAGTGGGGCAGAAAACAGACGGGGTACAAAGACTGCGAACAGAGAGAGGTTATGTAAGAGTGATCAGTGGAGACTCACATGCGGGCTGATCTTCATCTCCGTCACCGGACTGTAGACGTACTGCGGGGTGCAGACGTCGGCGGTGAAGTTGGCGCGCGGCTGGCACCGCGACGACGCCTTCGAGTGCTGCAACAGGCTGTTTGTTTGTTTACTCTATTGTTTACTCATCAAGGTTGTTTTACAGTCTGCATTTCGTGGAAGAGATTGTTGTTTGTTTGTTTACTTCATTTTTCTATAGCTTTTTTCTAGTGTGGTTACATACAGCGGAAGTCGTGGTATTCTGATCAAGTTTCAATTACCCTCCATCGATCATGATAGTTCTTTTCTCTTTTCTTCATGCATTTCTTCAAGCTTCCCATTGTTTTTGTCCTAGCCGTGCTAGCTACTCCTTGCCCTGAGGGCACTACTAGCCGCTGGGAGATTGATCACTCCCTGATTGATAATCAACCCCTCTGATGGAGTGATCTATCAAAAGCCGCAGATGTGGCCATTACTACTCCCTCACTTGCACAAACACCATCGATCCAATATGTCGCCATTTCTCATGGTCAGCAGTCAGTAGTCTTGGGAGAGGGGTGAGAGAGAGAGAGAGTGATAGAGAGAGAAGCGATCTCGCATATATCCGAGAGGTGGGAAAAGCGCTGTTCCCAGCAGACCAAATGGCAATTCGACACTTTCGAATGGCGAGAGAGAGAGAGAAGCCATCTGTCGGAGAGATCATTTTGGTCAAAGTGTGATTCACTGGGAGTCAAGAAGTGTGGAAATGTCAGAGGGCTCAAATAATAGGGATATCTCTGAACAACTCAATGATATAATGCACTACAAACACCTTTTTTTGCTAATTGATCGGTCGAACAATGGAATGAATGAGATCCAGCAGTGCGTGAAGGAAGATAAAATGAGATCATTTTTTTGTGAAGGTATAGAAGGTGAAGGTAAAAGATACAGGGGCATACAATAAGTATAGTATACTAGTAACTACAAGTATACTCACGAGATCCCTGCACCATGCACACTCTCGAATCGAATGCACTACAAACGCCGTTTTTCTTCTTCTTTTTTTTGCTAATTGGTCGCTGGTCGGTGGAACAATGGAACGCTGTACAAACACCCATGAAAGGAGATCCAATCTTACTTGGTATGATACAAGTAACTAGTAAACTACTAACGGGATCCCTGCACCACTACTGGTAACTAGTACTAGACTGGTAACTAGTACAAAACTCACGGGATCCCTGCACCACGCGCACTCTGGGTGCTGCTTGATGCACTGTCCACACGAGAGGGAGCCCTCCGGGGAAGAGCAGATCGAGAACAAGTCCACGCACACGGCTGAAGGTGTTTGTTTGTTTGTTTGTTTGTTTGTTTGTTTGTTTGTTTGTTTGTTTGTTTGTTTGTTTGTTTGTTTGTTCTACTTGCCAGCCTGTATGCCGGTTGAAAGGTCGACACAGAATTCCGTTGTGTATTTAGCTATTATGTTCTACTTTCTGATCTTCTATCTACTTTGAAAAACCCTCATTGGTTGTTTGTTTGTTTGTTTGTTTGTTTGTTTGTTTCTTTGTTTACTCACCCGCGCCGCACAGAGCCAGCAGTAACAATATTCTCCTCATGACTTGGAGTGGACCGCTAAATAGGGCTGTATAAAAGGATGAGGAAAGAAAATTGCAAAATGAGTGCCATTGTTAGATATAAAGGCGACGAGAAACGTAAGTGGGATGACAAGCGTATGGAAGTGAAACGTAAAGTGAGAGTGAATTGGCAGGAGTGAGGTGAGTTTAAGGTGCATCTGGCAATGTGGCAATACATCGAAAAAAGGAGACCTGCCCCTCATGAAAACCTGCGAGTAGTAGTTTTGCGTGGATTTAGAAAAGATAGAGAGAGAGAGAGAGGAAGGAGGGAGATACAAAAACAACCATCTCACGGAATCCGTGGAGGAATCCAGCTGCCCCGAATTCATGCAAAAACGAAACGAGCCCGGGATCAAGAGTGTACTAATACGCCCCCAGGCGTTTCTCCCTATGAGAGAGAGAGAGAGAGAGAGATTCGTATAAACAATATTGCAGAGTTGCGTGTAGCCAAAATCACAGAAATAGAAACGAGTGACTGGGTCTGTTTCAAAACAAGTGAATCAGAGGCGTGTTGTAAAAGCGAAAGGTGAAAGTGCTGAGACGGAAATGGGTTACGGTAGATGTAATTGCGTGGACAAAGACTGCAATATTATGCGAAAACTGGCTGCCGAGGTGAAAAGCCGTCACAAAATTCCGCTGGCTAAACGAATCGGATATCAATGGCAGAAGAAGCAACTGTTCGGGGGGGAGGGTCAGCGGTCAGAGACTAGCCGAGAGAGTGTGTAACACTGCGAGGTGCAGGGCGACAAGCGGCGAGAGAGTGTGGTATCGGTGGAGGGCGCAGAGGGAGCAGACTCGTTGCGGGGACGCGGTTTACAAGTCGCGGCGGAGCAGACGGCATGGGAGAGGGTCAACAAGGGAGACAAAGGGGGGACGGCAGACTCCACACATCTTACTTACTAGTTTGGGATACTGGTTTCTCGAGTACTTTATCGGCTATTATGCTTGCGCGACACACACTCTCGCTGTGTGAGGAAGCGATGATCCATAATGGGATGTATAAATAGAGAAACGAAACTGCTATGCATAGTTTACCTTGTGGTTATGCGGTTAGTGAGGGAGAGATGTGAGGGATGAGGGATGGACATCCATCATACATCTCATCACTGGAGAGATCATAGTAGAGAGAGAGATCACTTACACATAAGTTACCGCGTGGTTCTAATCTGGAATATGATCACAGTTTTGACTTGACTTGAGTTCGAAATCACACTGAATGAAGGATACGGTGGTATTAAAAGGTAGGTTATAGATTACAAAGAGAAACAAATTGATCTGTTTTCGAAGAGAGGATTGTATCCTTTGAAATTCAAATTTTATCGGTCAGTGAATTTCTCAAAGTTCTAAAGTGGATTTTTATTATTTATTTTCATTTAAAATAGTTTATATTAAACATCACGTTACATTTCATTCTGGAGTTTTAGTCTGCTTCCAGAGTGGATCGTGGTGGGACCAATTATAGACAGTTTGCGCGGGAAAATTATTTCTCGCTGGAGATTCAAATAGCGTCACTTCTGGTTTTCGCGCGCGTTTTTGTTGTTGTTGTTCGTTGTTGTGTTGTTGTTTCTCACATTTTAATTAAATTATTTCCTTTACATTCAGGCGAGCTTAATACTGCGGCTAATTCGCTAATATTGGTGTACGCGCGCGAGATGTCGACTGCCGTCGCTGCTCAAGCCGTCGGTGCTGACAGTGCGGACGCACCCGCAAACAGCAAGGAGAAGATCAAGCTCCGCCTATGGACCATCAATGTGGGTGCTTGTTTTTACATAATACTACAAACTTCACCCATGAAACGATACACCTTCATTCCCGAATAATTGGTGTCGAATGTTGTATTGATTGAACACAACGTGTGTTCAGTTGGTGAACGACGGGTTCGGCGTGTTGGTGTCGGGGTATCGGGACGCGGACGGGTCGGGCAGCGAGCTGCGCAACTGGCGCAGCACCCCCATCTTCCACAGGACCAACGCCCGACAGCTGCAAACCAGGCGAGTGATGCTTTCATTTCGTTTCCTTCACTTCCAACCTAGTACCTAGATCAGGCTCTCCACTTCACTTTGTGTTCTTGTTCACTTCCAATCCGTGTGTTTCAGATCCGGCACAGTCTACCAACTTCTCGGTCCGATCGATGAGGAGGCCGCACTCTCCGCCGGTACGTTTTCATATACGTCTCTCTCTCTCTCTCTCTCTCTCTCTCTCTCTCTCTGACCCTGCTGCATGTTTCTCTGCATATTGTTCTTATTGTACTGTCATGTTCATAAATCTCGGACTTGCAGGCTTCCCGTCCAAGCTGATTGAGCTGTTCCGCAACGGATTCCCGAGTGATTGGAACGAGGTGCTCCACGAGTACTACCAAGTGCTGTGAGTAACTGTTTTGATCGCTTATTGATTTATCGATTGATTACCAAACATACTACCAAGTGCTGTGAGTAACATTGATGTTGATTTCATTATTGATTTATCAATTGCTTTATCAGTAAGCGGACGAACCCGTTGAACGCGTCGCACTGGTTCAACAACACAGTGGGAAGGAAGATGGAGAAGGGGGCGAAGGAGAAGAGGAAGAGCGTCGCCAAGAGGAGCAGCGTCGGAGGAGGAGGGGGCGATAGGGAGGTGAGCAGAGTAGCTGTGATCAGTCCATGTTTTGTATGTTTCACCGTTTTCATTTTTGCTTACTTATATATTTTTACTTCAATATGCAAAGCGCGTCTGCCAACTCTATACGTTTCACTGTTACCAACTATCACCTAGCGATTAAAAAAACATTTTGGAAGTTAATTTCAATACTAACTTGCTAACCACGTTTTTTTTCAATACTAACCACGTTTCTCCAGTGAAAAGTACATGCAATGTTCTTGTTTCTTATACATTTAACTGTAGCCACATATCATCTTGCGATGATTACATTACAATTCCATCACTCTGGTGTTTCCGGTCAGTGTTAACATCCCCATACATTCAGTCGCTCGCTTCGCTGAAGGCCCGCCGGCAGTCGCGTCTCTCCACTCTTCCCATCCCGGAGAAGATCGGAGAGGAGGAGGAGGAGATGGAGCAGGGTGGGTGCATACACAGTTTGTCGAGGCCATATACCCTTATCACGTAGCATGTACTTCAATATGTTAGTATCTGTATCAATAAAAGCTGAAGGGGGAGGAGATGGATCCAAGTTGCGAATGTGTTCCACTATTTCCATGTTTCACCCAGCTTTTACTACATATTGCTAGATGTTAATATCAATAACGTGTATACTTCTTTACACTCAGTGATATCAAGAAAAGTCTTTCCAGGGCTCTTATTCGGAACAAGCATCTTTTCAAAAAAAATATATATAGGGATTTCGAAAATTGTTCTGAACTGAATCAGAGCCCTTTCTAGACACCGAGAACCAGCCCCCTGCCCCTGTCGCCCCCGCCCCCGCTCCATCCAAGTCGCCCCGCGGTCGCAAGAGCAGCACCCGCCGCGTGTCGATCATGCCCCCCGCCGGACACGACGACTCACAGGAGAACATGGAGGTGGAGAAGAAGGAGGAGGAGGTGGGGAGCGTTCTCCTCTTTCCATGCTTTCTTTTGTTTGTTGATAGACTATGTGTTATCGACATTATTGAATTCCGTGTACCGGTACCCGTTGGGTGCTGGTTACGTGATACATATTTCAATTGGGGATTGACATTTCAGAAGAAGTCTGAGGAAAAGATGGAGCAGGAGAAGAAAGAGGAGCAGGAAAAGATGGAGGAGGAGGAGGACTCGTTCCGCTTGGCTCTCGTTCCGGCTGTGACGACCGGCGTGCCCACTGGACCCGCCAAGACGAGGGTGGGTGTGTTGTCGTTGTAATTATTCGCTTGGTGTTTTTTTCGAACGGGAACGAGTGAAAAGAATGATTAAGCGACTCAGTGCTGCTTGAGTTTTATTTGGTCGAGAAACATATGATTTGTGATTAAGCGACTTAGTGATGTGTGCTTTTTATTCTGGATGAGAAACATATTTGTTGAGGTTCAGTACAAAGAGTACAAAGAGTACGGAAAACGCACAATTCATTAATCCAGACATGCACGGAAACATAAGGACAATGACGTATGGTTTCTATGAAACGTAACACCCTTTCAGAAGCTTGCCTTCGCGTCGAACAACACTCCGGCGCGTCGCTCGCCCAGGATATCCAGCCTCGTCGCGGCAGCCACCCCACCCAGTCAGGGAGGGAAGGGGAGAGGAGGGGGAGAGAGAGGGGCACTGGGCACTCCACTCGCTATTGAGGGGGTGAGTGAGTGTTGAGAACTGTTAATCGTGCTCAAATAAGACCATTCCAATTTCCAATGATTAGCCAATGCATTTTTGCTTTGCGTTTTATTTGTATGAGAAACATAGAATGCCTTGTCAGTTCATTTCACAATCATTCGTTTATCCGGAATCGTTATATCCGAATATGACAACTTGACAACACAATGAGATTTCACTGTTTTTGTATTGTGATATGTTCTCAGCCCAAGCCGGCTCCCCTTGATGAGACCCCGAAGGGTGTTCCCCTGACCAGGAGGAGGAGCGGACTGCTCTCCAACTCTTTCACAAGTACACCAAAGGAGCAGAGGAGGTGGGGTGGATGGGAGATCTACGTTTCGCAGTGAGAGTATGTTCCACGTTCATGGTCAATGAACCAACGGTGTCCGGTGTGTGAATTTATACTATACTGCACTTGGTACTCGGTACCATGACTTTTAGTAATGCGTAATGATAATCCTACGAAAAATTATATGCAATAATGTAATACGTTTCACGGCTGATTCATATTTTGTGAACATATGATGCTTTAACCACAGTAGGGTTGGCAGGTTGGCACTGAACCACATTTCAGTTCCCCACCCAAGCTCTCTTTTGACTCTCCCCTAGTCACGGAGAAGAAGAATGGGGAGACGGCCAAGCCGCCGACTCCGAGGAGGTCTCCCCGAGCAAGCACTGCCAGCAAGGTCTGCTTTCCCTGTCTCTGTCTCTTTATCTATCTCTCACTCACTATCTGTGTCTCTGTCTCTTTCTGTCTCTTTCTGTCTCTGTCCTTTCTCCGTCTCTCTCTCTCTCTCTCTCTCTCTCTCTCTCCCTAACTGTGTTCTCTCTAGGCGCCTGAGCCCACGGAGATGGCTGAAGAGGAGGAGGAAGTTCTGACCGCCTCGCAAAAGATGATGCCGCCACCGCCCATGCCCAAGGTATGGGTACTGTAAAAGTACTGTAATGAAAAGTACTGTATTCACTAAAGGGTACACTTATGAAGAGTATAAGAGTACAGTAATATCAATGATCAGAGCAACAAACTGACAGAAAGTAGAAAGTACTGTAATGAAATGAGTACAGTGATCAGAGTACAGTAATCATAACCGTATACCGTATTCCAGACACACCCCCTGGCGGACGACTCGCTGGGCTTCTCGACGACGCAGGTGCAGCGGCAGCCGGGCGACAAGCCAGCCACGAGCACACCCAGGGGAGCGGATGCGACGTTCAAGGTGGGTGGGATGCCCTCTCTCCCCCTGTCTGTCTGTCAGTCTCTCTGTCGCTGTCTCGCCCAGGGTAGTGGTATTGGGTATCTTATGTCTGATGGAACTTACTGATTAAATAGTGTAGAAGAATGCCGATGTTGGTGATTCGCTGAGATGTATGTAATGCGGACAGGGTGGTGTATGAGATGTGTCCGTTATTAAACTGAATCGTGCTCAGATCCCCGACATGTCTCACCTGGCGCGTCGCTCGCCTGCTGCGGCCATGTCCAAGCAGAATCTCAAGGGTCAGTCTCCCCTCTCTCTCTCTCTCCCCTCTCTCTCTATCTCTATCTCTTTCTCTCTCTCCCTCTGTCACACCATCTCACGTTCTACCCTTCTTCTTTTCCCCCTAGGACTATATGGTGTTGAACCCCAAACATGGAACACGGTATTCTCATCGCATAATGATCCTCTTCCTCTCTCCTCTTCCTCTCTCCTTCTTCCCCTCTCTTTTTCTCTCTCTTTCTCTCTCTCTTCTCTCTCTTCATCTTCCCCCTCTGCAGCCCTGCACGACCGTTCGCAGTGGATCCGCGACTGGACGATCTGCTTCGTGCGGCACGAGGGCCCCCTCGTCGACTTTCCCCAGTTTGTCGTCATGGGCATGAAGGAGTGGGTTTATTAATTATATAAAGAAAAAAATGTGTCTGTATTACATATTTTTTGTCTGTCTGCAACATTTCTTCATGAAGTGGGTTCATATTTAATATGTGGAGAACATGTCTTTCTGTTCCCGTTTTTCTGTGTTCGTTTTTTTTGAACGCGCATATTTGTGGTAGGAATAATGAGTAGCTAGATGAATAGCACGTACGTATGGTGTGGCTAGACCATCAATGATTAACAGATTAACAATCTTAGGTATGGTACTGATTTATGTTGAATGTTGTTCGTTGGAAAATGGCATTCTCAATCGCATTGACATGGTTTCCTTATTAGTGTGATATTGCTATAGTGAAACGTATTTTATTGGCTAATGCCATCTACTCTGCGATATGTATGTATTAAGTTGCAAAAATTTTATCTGCAAAACTTACAGTGATCAATTGTTTTCGTGAAACGTACAACCGCCGTGTTTTCAATTACCCCGACTCGTATCATATAAACGTATCATTGCACGACCTTGCCTCGCATTACTGAAACGTCTTGTACGTATCCTTGTAGGGCCACCGTAATAAAACGTACATTTACGTATCATCTCGTACGTTGCAGGGGCCAGCTTTATGAAACGTATCTTTACGTATCGTACGTCGTTGCAGGGGTCACCCGCACGAGGAGTGGCGCACTTCGCTGGTGCGGGACGTGGTTGGCGGCCGGTACTGTCTGACCGGGTCGAGCGTCTACCGACTGGAGGGAAGCATGCACGAACAGGAGGCACTCGCAAAGGGTCGGGTGGTTGTTGTTTGTTGTTTATGGTTCCGTTTGGTTCCGGCATTAACGTTTTTGAGATCAGAATCGCTTAAGGGTGTGGTGTTCTGTCTGATTTCGACATTCTATGCTAGTACATTCAATGACAGACCCCCGCATATTACTCATAAGTTTCTTGAATAAAGACGACAAAAAATCGAAAAGACACTGCAGATCCTCCATGCAAGACACTACCAACGCTATACCGTAGTATCATTCACTGCTCGCCCTCGAATGATACCGTGCGTGTCACTGTATTGATTGACCTGGTGTGTGATAAGTATGTGCGTGTTTCTTTCATTTTTTTGTCGCTTTAGGGGGCAAGCTTTTATGTATTTGCAACGAATGGTGTGATGGCAAGGCAACGGCATTTTTGCATTCAATCAACAATTGTAATGAAGTTGTGGTGAAACGTATTCCTTTCAGTTTTATGAAATAATGATTTCAGGTTTCCCCCGCCAGTTCGTAGACATGTTCATGGATGGATTCCCGAACGAGTGGAAGAAGTACCTCACTCAGTGCTATGAGTGAGTGGAGAGAGAGGGAGTAGAGAGGAGAGAGAGAGAAAGAGGGAGAGAATGACGTCACCACTTGCAGGTTCGGCCTGTCGCTTTTCACCCCACAGCAGCCGTCTCCGAGCGGTGGCAGAGCGATCGCACCGGCCACTCCCAGGATAGGTTGGTCTTATTCCGATGTTTAGTTTGTTTACCTTGTTTACTGTTTACCTTGTTTATCTGTTTCAGAGGAGATGCAGGGAGGGGAGAGTGACAGGGATCGTAGTGAGGACATTGGCAGGAGACAGGCAGGAGTTGGAGGAGGAGGACAGAGGAGGGAGCGGCTGGTGCGTGGGCGTTTGACCGAATTGACTTTTTGTTGTGTTGTGGATGATTCTTCACTTTCATTATGAGAGTGAAACGTATTCTGATATGTTTTTAGGGGAAGAGGCAACACGAGCAGTATTAGTTTTGTTATACTTTGCAATGTATATATGTTGAAAGTGAAACGTATACATACATAGTGATACTATCATTTGCAGCTGTCAATGTCGCCGTCTGTGGGTCAGGAGATGGTCTCGCCCCATCCACCGGAGGAGATGTTCAAGGGTGAGAGAGGAGAGAGAGAGAGGGAGAGGAGAGAGGAGAGAGAAGGGAGAGAGAGAGAGGAGAGAGGAGAGAGAGGAGATAGAGCGGGAGAGAGAGAGAGGGGAAAGATAATTCTTCTTTGCAGCAAACGCTCGCCGCCTGCAGGAGGCTCGCCGGAACGGTCTCCTCGACTTTGAGGATGGCTCGAGCGACGACGAGGAGGAGGAGAGAATGAGAGACAAGGGGGAGAAGAGGGGTGGGTTTGGAGATTTACTAATGTAAGCCATGTATAATAGCCATGTGCCATGTGATGCCATGTGATGCCATGTGAGCCTTGTAGCCATGTGATCATTGTTTCTGAATTGTTCGAAGTAGAGTTTCGTTCGGCTGCCGAAATGACGACCGAAAAATCGACATTTCGGCAAATGATGACCGATTTCGGAATTTCCGAAATGGCCGATCCCGAAATCCGATCTGTTCGGCAATGACCGAACCGAAGTTTCGGAAACCGTTTCGGAATCGTTCGGCGCGGCCGTTCCTTTCGGCCGCGCTTTTCGGAATTGCCGAAAAATATTAGAATAATTTCTGGAAGGAGGGATTTTCGCTTGACTCGACCGTGTTCACGAGTTGATAGTGGGGTATGAGTGAACCATCGGTGAGTTACATTTCATCAATATCATGCAAATGTGTTTTTCGGAATTTCCGAAATGGCGCGACCCGAGTTCGGTCATTGCCGTTTCGGCGCGCACCGAACAGACGGTCGTTCGGTTCGGAAATTCCGAAAAGTGTTCGGTTATTTCCGAAACGGAAATTTCGAAATCGTCATTTTTCGGAAATGACCGTTTCGGAAATCGAACGAAACTCTACTTCGAAGTAATGTTGTAGAGCACGTGAAACGTAACAATCATTGGGAGATTTTGTGTGAGCCACCAACACTGATGAAGAGATTGTTGTAATAGCTTTCGGGTGGCAGTTTATGTCAATGTGAAACGTATTATACCTGGTATTGGAAAACATTTGTTTTTTTTTTCATTTCAGGCAAGTCCCCATGGGAGCAGACCCTTGCGAACAGCAGGAAGCGCCAGAAGCAGAACGAGAGCGCCGGGAGTGGCGGTGAGTGGGTACTGTAGAGTACGGTAGTCTGAATATATGATACTGTACGTGTTGGTTGGTGCATGTGGTTGTGGTACTGAGTACTGTAGTATTCAGAATTCAGAATATTTATCTCGAATCAAGTAGCATGTGTTAACGGTAAGTTTACGGTAAAGTACAGTAAGACAAGGCCTACTGCGCATTCCAAACTGTAGTATGTATATGGTATGCTGTAGAGGTGGTTACTGTAAGATTACTGTCGCCAACTTTCAGACCTGCAACTCTCGCGCTCGGGCCGCTGTGTGCGTAAGCCGATGCAGGTACGAATGCTAGATTACTGTAGTAATAGTGTGGTATACTGTATACAGTAATGTGCTTACGGTACTTTGCCAGGAATGGGCGGGCGAGCGCGTGCGCTACGACACTGACGGCAACGTGATCGGCGTGGAGCCGGTGACCACCGTATCCCGACACGCGCAGAACAGCGATACGGTAGGTGGTACGAGGGTACTGTAGCCTCATAACTGTGGATTACTGTAGTTGTTTAGGCGATGCTGGCGGAGCACTTTGGTGTTCGCTCGAAGCGCACTCCGCAGAGTGAGCGGAGCAGGAAGGCGGATGACGGGAGCAAGGCAGGCAAGCCTCTGCTGGCTATTGAGGCACCCAAGAAGCAGAGGGCAAAGGTGGGCGGCTGTTATGCTTGTGTCTTTGTTGTTGTATCTTGGAGTGATCTATCCTGTATCGTTTTTGTTACTGTCTTGATCTACCGAGCAGCAGCATGTCGATTGCAGAAGGATGAGGAGGACGTGATCCGTGCGGTGCGCGTCCCTGCCATGGTGCAGCTGTACAGGAAGAAACAGGTGGGCGGAGAGAGAGGGTGTGATATGAGAGGATTAGAATAGAAAAGAGAACTCGATTGTTTCCTCGTTCAATTGGTTGGTCATGTGGGGTGGTTGATACATATGATGGAAGGTGGGCGAGGTAGGATGAAGGTGGGCGGAGGGAGAGAGGGTGTGATATGAGGGGGAGATGAGGTGACGTGACAATTGACGAGTGTCTTCCCTACTTCCATTATAAGTGGTTGGTTATGCGGAAGACGCGAAATGGACATTATCGTTCAATAGAAAGCATATAGCGTTGTGCAATTGTTGAAACGTATTTTGGGTGTTTATTAACTTAACTCATTAACGATGAACGTGACCATTGCTCATTTTCATTGATTCGAGTAGGGGCAATTGTGATCGATGTGGATGGGGAGAGAGTCGGTGTGATATGAGGGGGTGACCAGTGTCTTTATAAATGATTGATTTTGATTGAGTATTTATCAGGCGACAATGAAATGCTATTATCGTTCAATTAAAAGCGTAACTTTGTGCTATTGTTGAAACGTAGTTGAGATGTTTTCTTCATGAACAATGGTTTCGGTTTCACTGATACGAATATGCGTATACTTATAGTATACATACACTTTATATAATGCACACTATCTATTATACCTATCAAAACTATTCGAATGCGTTTATTGCAGCTCAACCTGGATGACTACGACTCGGACTTTGACGATGATATCAAGACGGAGAGGAGGGCTATAGGGCACAGGAAGAGGATGCTCAAGTGAGAGGGGAGAGAGAGGAGGGAGAGGGAGAGGGAGGGAGAAAGGGAGGGAGTGAGATAGAGAGAGAGAGAGGGAGGAGAGAGAGAGAAAGAGAGAGAGAGAGAGAGAGAGAGATGATTCGTTCATTCCAGGCAAGAACTGGACCGAGTCATCCAGATTGAGCGCACTCTCAAAGATATGGAACATAAGCGTCTGCTCAAGGTGGGTTACGGTAGATTCAGGATACGGTACTTTGAAAAAGCAACACATTTCTCTAAATCCGTTTATTTCTTCGAATATACACACAAACTCGCTTTGCATTCACCTACATTTAATTCGAGACACGGTTCAAACGATATTCGTTGTTAATATGGGATTGTAAGATGGAAGGCAGGCAGGCAGGGGCGGGGCTTATCTGGGCGGGGCGAGGCGGGCGTCAGTTCTTGGCATTCTTGCACGGCTTGAGCTTGGTGAGGTCGTGGTCGGAGGCGATCGGCGTCTCGATTCGCTCGTCCGTCATCTTGATCTGAAAAAGAGGGATAGAGAGAGCGAGAGAGAAAAGAGAGAGGAGAGAGAGAGCGAGAGGAGAGAGAAAAGAGAGAGAGAGAGATAGAGAGAGAGAGAGAGAGAGAGAGAGAGACGCACGTGCTTGCTGGCCTCCTTCTTCTTGGCGAGAATCGGCTTGGGATTGGGAGGCGCGCCGGCCTTGAGCTTGGCGATCTGGAATCGAGGGGTCAGACTGTCGTCAGAATGTTCCATTGTGAGAATGATCGGGATCTGATCACTGGTCATTTAATTATCTGAGACACTTGATCACTCATCAAGACTGATAAGAAGCATCATATTAGGAGAGTTTGATTGGAATACCTGGTTCTGTGCGATCTCGATGACGTCCGGCGCCCACTCGACCTGATCGCGATACGCGTCGTCCCCGCCAGCCGGACACTCGACAGAGATGCGCACCTATCAATCGATTGATTATCGATTGATTGACGATCGATTACCGTATTCTTGGCGGAGAGGCTCTCGTTGATGTAGTAGTTGAACATTGCCTTGGACGTGACTGCCTTGCCATTGACCTCACTGCAATGAAGATCGATTATCGATCGATATCGATCGATGAGAACACTCCCACCGTATGATGTCTCCGGGTCGGATGTGTGTGATGGCGAGACCCTCTGGGCTCACAGCGACCACCTGTATTAGGTAATTATCGATCGATTATCGATCGCTACCTGAAGTCGCTCTCTCGCGTCGTACTTGACAGTGATGCCGAGCTTGGTCGGCACTTCGGGCACTTGGAACACTTTTATGAACACCTGCGAGGTTACGGTAGATTACAGAATCCCATGGAGAGGCTCACGTTGTAAATGTCGATGGCGCGTCCGTACTTTTCGGGCTTGTTAGGATCGCGATCGGCCTCCTTCTCCATCTGAATCTTCTCCACCGTCGTACACTTGAGCTTGGAGTACGACCAGCTGCCGTGCACAAACTTGAGCGACGTCGCCTGAAAAGGTATACGGTAGGTTACAGTTACGGTATTTCACCGTATACCTTGTCGGCTTTTTTCATGGCCGCCCGCAGGCTGTCCATGGTCGGGTTCTTCTCCGTTCCCACCCCCACAATCTTGTCGCCGACAAAGACGCGTCCGCGCAACTGCGGCGAGTCGATGTACGTCACCTGCAACACCGTTAGCTCCGCCCACTCTATCCACGCCCACTTACCCTGCATCCGTCCTTGTGAATGCGCAGTCCGACCGGCTTGGAGACGACGAACGTCTCGGAGAAGTCCTCCGGCGGCACGAACTTGTCGTCGTCGTCCTTCTTCTCCTTCTCTTTCTTCTCCTTCTCCTGGAAAGGGGGGGGGGGGGTGGAGGAGAAGAAGGAGAAGGGTGGAGGAGGAGAAAGAGGAGGGTGGAGGAGGAGAGGGAGCAGGGATGAAGGAGGAGGAGGAGCAGGGAATGCTACCTTTGCCATTTGCGAGGAGAGGAGCGCTCGCTGGGAGCGCGCGCGCACGAATGGCTGTTGGTGAATGGCTTGCAGGACGGGTGGACAGAGGAGATAGGCAAATGAGGATGTGATGAGATGCGCAGACGGCTGGTGGCTTCTGGCGAATGAGCGATACGTGTCAAATATCCGGAATCGCAAACATGATTATGGCACGTACAATCGAAATCACTCACATTTTGATTAAAGGAACTGTACACTCTGAATTTCGAAGTTGAGTTGGCACCGGGATGTGAAAATATGATGAAAAAGAAGAATTTTTGTCAATACAATTATGTTTCGGAGATACTTAGAAGTCGATGAAAAGATCCTTGAAAATTGGCACCAATTTTCTGACACGTTTTTGCTCTAAATTTTCATCAACTTACAGTCATTTTCAGCACATTGTTGTATTGATAAAACTGCATCATTTTCATCATATTTTCACGTCTCGTTGCCAACTCAACATCGAAATCCAGAGTGTACACTCCCTTTAATGATTAAAATGGAGATTTTCTGTGTTTCAGAAGCTGCGGCGTATGGAGAAGGAGAAGCGCTACTCGGACAGTGACGAGTTTGACGATGACGACGACGATGAGGAGATGGAGAGTGGAGGGGAGGAGGTGAGAGGGAGAGAGAGAGAGACAGGGAGAGGGAGAGAGAGAGAGAGGGAGAGAGAGAGAGGAAGAGAGAGTTGAGAAGAGGGGGAGGAAGGAAAGACGATGACGTCACCGGATTCCAGGACGCTGTCCGTTTTTACGACGACGAGGACGAGGAACTCGACGATACGTGGAGGGAGGGAGGTGGGTTAAGGTTGCAGTAAGCATCGTTCTATTACTGTACGCATGGTTGTCTCCTTTAGGCATTTCTATGAAACGTATCTGTCACTTTTTTAGATCGCCCCCATAAGCGTTCGCATCACAGACTGGAGAAGAGGCGTCGGGGAGGGAAGAAGAGGAAGGGCGGCAAGAGTGGTGGAGGAGGAGGCAGCAAGGCCAAGAAGAGCAGGGTGGGTGGTGTAGAGTCGAGGTGTGTTGTGTTGTGAGAAAGCTAGGATGTTGAAAGCTAGGAAGTATGGGTGTACGTGTGACAATCATAAATAATTTATTATATAGTGATAATACTTTATTATATAGTGATATATAATACCACATTATTATTGCAGGTGGTCTACTCTTCTCCGTCTGAGTCGGAGCAGTCTTCGAGTGAAGAGGAGGAGGAGGAGGAGGAGTATCAGGAGGAGAGGCGACAGAGGGAGAAGAAGGACAAGGAGAGAGGGTGGAAGAAGGACGAGGTGGATAGGATGAAGGTACGTTTGATTGGTTGATTAAGATTATGGTTTTCGGATGTGTGTTCGGGTGAGGGGGATTAGGCTTCCAAGAAAGCTAGTTTTTTTCTTGTTTTGCGATGTCATGTAATGTTACGTTTCAACAGTGTTGATATATATGTGCGGTGAAGGAAACAATTAATCATTAGTATGAATAGCCACATTGTTTTGCTATATTTAGATTCGTGTTTGCATATTTGAAACACAGAGCTCCAAGTATCCTAGTTCTGTACAGAGTACAGAAAGTTACTAGATTAGATTTAGAGAAGTAGAGTACGGAAATCTGCAGTCCATCCTTGTTGCAGATCGCTCTGAAGGCGGTGCAGCCCCGTTGCGACGACGACTGGGAGAAGATCGGCATGTCGATTGGAGGCGGAAGGACGGCGGACATGTGCAAGAAGGTAAGGCGATTCATTGTCAAGTTGTACAAATCGTATAGTTTTATGCTCGCAATAAGTTGTGCGCGGTTGAGTAGATCAGAGAAAGACGGAGAGTCAGCTTTCGGCAATAGCGCGCAAAACAAGAGAAGCAGGCGGTTATGACACCGTATTTCAAAGTGCAAGCAAGGTAGATCGAAAACTATCGCTCTGGCGCAGACTATATCTGTACCTTTCTTTGTTGCGATAGTTCGTATTGCACTTTCCGTGAAATGTATTCATTTCAAGAAGAACGAAACAGAAACACCCATGAGTGTGAGGTGTTTTCCGACTATACCATTGGTCCATGCCAGGGGGTACAGTGTAGCCTCTCCCATCTTCTTTCTTCGTGTGAATGCAAACTATCCCCCAGCTCTAGCCCAATTTTCTAATCTATCATCGAATTTTAGTAAATGATGTCAGCGATGGTTTGGATTTGGATGATGAAAATTGAATGTGTATGTGAATCATGATACAGATTAAAACAACTTTTTCTAAAGAACTAATCCAGATCCCACGCAGATTCGCAGATTAATTTTGATTTTGGAGCGAGAATGCTGAAAGTATGAAATCACTTTGTATTGTAGAATGTGGGGGTGGCATGTGAATTTGTAATCTGTTAGAGTGGTCAACGCCTGAAAGATTGCAAAAATGTGATGATAATATAAAGTACAGTTGTTACTAATCTGTTGTTTATCTGTTACTGAAATTAATTTTTTCCAACATAACCACATAATGAAAATTCCGAGTTTTTAAAAAGTAATAATGTTTGTAGATGGCCGAGACTCGCCTCAAATACACTCCGCCGGCGGTCAATGAAGATGGATCTGTGATGGTGAGAGGGGGGGGGGGAAGAGAGAGAGAGAGAGAGAGAGAGAGAGAGAGAGAGAGAGGGGGAAGGCGGAGAGGGAGAAGAGGGAGAAACAGACGACTCGAAAACAGTTTCATCACTAAAATAAAGTTTTGAAGTGTTGATAGAGTGACTGAGAGAGAGAGAGAGAGATCAGACCCGTAGTCCCTTAGATTCTGATCGTAACACATTCAGCAATTCTGCGATTCAAATGTTGCGAGTGGGGATTTTGATGGAGTTGTCACCTTTGATTAGCGGTTTCTGTCAGCAGTGAGCAGTGCGAGTTGAAACAATGAACTACTGGAAAGATTATTAGACTTCTATTAGACAATACATATCTAATGTGTTTCACAGATCGACGGTGTGACTGCGCGCCAGGGTACACTCGCGTACCAGGTGCAGGCCAACAAGTTCACCAGGTATCGATTGATTATCGATTGATTTATTGATTGTTCTAATTTCCAGCAAGTACATGACGAGCGGCCCGCAGCAGGCGGACGATTTCTTTGACGGCGCGGCCGAGGAGTTTGACGGAGCCGAGGTGAGTCATAGATATCGATTGATTGATTGATTCCTGTATGCAGGGTAACAGGCCGAAACGGGGTTAACCCTTCTTTCTATCATTAACCGTTTTTCTTACTTTGTAGCTATGTACTTGGTTATGTACTGTATATTGTATCCTTTCCCTTTATGCTATTCCTCATTGCAGGTGGCCCTCATTGCAGGTGATTGATTGATTATCGATTGATTGATTGCAGGTAGCCCCTCTTCCGTCTGTGGCCGAGTTTGACGCGAACGACTCTCTTCTCTCGGCGATCCGCACTCCGGTCGCGCAGCCTGCGAAGAGGGTGGGTTTCGTATATGGAGAATGTTTTTGTGATTTGTGTAGAATGAGTGTGCTGTTCAGTTTCCGCGCGAATGCGAAAGAGCAAAGATTCTCAAAGTGTTCGAATTATCTGTTAGTGCAGTTTCGAATTTGATGGATTTAGGTTTTAGAAATACACATTGCGGTTTTTTTCATACGTCAATGGTGTATTTATGGAATAGTGGATTGGTAGAACTGAAATCTCTTCGAACTGTATGTTTGAATCCTAGTTTTAATAAAGATATGGGATTGATTGCGTCAATGAAATGTATGAGTGATAAAAAGTTGTTAAATGGCTTATCATTTAAATGACTATTGTAATACTGTACTACTGTATACTACTGTACTGTATACTACTGTACTACCGTATAATACTGTAATACTAAATAACTATATTATGGTATGCTTATTATAGGCGAAGGGCGGCGCTCGTCGCACGTTCATTCCGGAGCCGGAGGAGGACGGAGAAGACACTCCGATGGGAAGGAGGAGGAGCAGTGTGAAGATCACCACACCAAAGGTCATGGACTCGGCTGAGAGGTGGGGAGGGGGGAGGGAGAGGGAAAGAGAGAGAGAGAGAAAGGGAGAGAGAAAGGGAGAGAGAGAGAAAGAGAGAGAGGGAAAGAGAGAGAGAAAGGGAAAGAGAGAGAGAGAGGGAAAGAGAGAGAGAGGGAAAGAGAGAGAGGGAGAGAGAGAGAGGGAGAGAGAGGGAGAGAGAGAGGGAGAGAGAGAGACTCCGTTCAGGGACCGCCAGGCTCGCTACGTGCACCACCTGCGCATGCAGAACATGTCAATGATGAACAACACGACCCGCCTCGGCCAAAGCATGATCGTACCTAAGGTGGGCGGGGCGTACGGTGGCGGGGCTTGGGAGGGTTGTGATTTCAAATTACATTGGAATGTACAGTAATACCATGCCTATTGCGAGTTCCATTAGCACGAGTTTCGTTGTAGAGTGGATGCGTAGCGTAAGGTTTAAGCTATTGGATTGATTACTTTTGAATTTCCAAGTTTCGTGCGTGCGCCCGGACATGAGGATGTTGGTGTTAGAAGGATATAGTTTTATCGTAATCCGTGAATGGTGGCTGTTCTCTGCTTGCATGCAATTGCACTATACTGTAATCCTGTTTTTTTTCTGAGCCGCTCTTTCCGTTGATCATTTAGCGAAAAGCTTGACCGTAGTGTGTTATCATGAGATTCGAAGACACGATGCCCCTGCCTAAACCTATCATTCACTGGTTCGATCGGATTTGCATCCATTACACGAGATCGATCATGAAATTGGGATTTTGCGAGTTTTCATAAGCAAATGTGGCTTGATCGCTTGTATATTTAGCGTTTTAGCGAGCAAAAAAAAAAGCTGAACAGTGAACACTAACACTGTTGCTGATTATGTTGTGCTGAAGAGAAGAATCTTGGAGAATTGTCATTTGTGCCACGTAGATGCGTGATTGTCAAGCAAATATCAGATTTTAATATTTTATAGGACACAAACAGCATATTCTTGTTACTTGTTATAGCACAATTGGTTGTTTAGGATTTTCGTAGTAACAGATCTATATATGTTATATTATGCAAAAAAAATAAGTAGCCAGCCACCTGGGTACAAATATAAAATTGTTTCCAGAAGAAGTCTGCCGATATCTTGGCAGGGATCGAGGCAGCCGAGTCGAAGGCGGGAAAGGGGAAGAAGAAGATGGCGGTGTTCGCAGAGGAAGACGGGTTGAGTGACGACAGCCTCATGAATGACACCATCGAGTAGGGCGAGTTCACCCCACCTGCTCCGAAATGATGTAAGTCATTTATAAACCACCGTGTTTTTTTGCATTGTTTTTGAATGATGTATCCTGGATCCTACCCTTGTCATGTCACCTGTCCTGTAAGAAGAGTGCAGTAGCCGACTGCATTGTCCGCTTGACCTCTTGTCTTGACCTCTTTGATTAGAGATACTCTTTTTTTTCGTTTGCCCAGTATACTGGTTATTTGAGAGGTGTTTTGATGTACCGCAGATTCACAGTATTGTTGTTGGAATTTGTTGTCTCACAGTTTCATCCCAATTTGATACTCCATTAATTTGATCCCTCAACTTACCTGCTTATCATGTTTTATTCGTTACTCACTACCTTTTGGAATTGTTTTTCCCTTCTCGGACGTTTGCATTCTTGCATTCCTGTAATAAAAGGAGAATTTGTGTAATAAAGAGCTGATTGTATTCATAAAGACGGGGATGATTGGTAAAAGCGCTCCGGGAGCATTTGCAGAAAAAAACGTGGATAAAATTTTGGATTGTTTAATAGTTGGATCCATTTTTAAACTCTCTGTTCAAAAATCGTTCATTTTTTGTCTTGCTGTTTCTTCTCTGTGCTAGAGTTTCTTTTTTCAATCTATAATACCACATGATGTATCGTCATCAATCAGACCATGTAATGTTTTGAGAATAGTGCGCGTCTTAGCCAAATGCGAGCAAGTTCTTCCAGCAAGCTTAGTGACGAAGGCATTGGCTAGCCAGCCGCGTGACGTCCTATATGATATTTGCTGATTGTTAATCTCCCTCGAAACCTCGATTCCTTATGACACGTTGCGGCATCTAGAGCGTGACCAGAAATGCTAATAAGAGTTAATAAGCTAATAAGAGAATAATACATCCGGACAATACTATTTTCGTCTAAAAGAGCGTGTCGTCTGATCGTTTTTGTAAGAGATTGCGGATGCTTTTAGGCCATGTTTTGTTCTTTTGAATGTGACGACCAAATTTCATGTGAGGTCTATTGTTAGCTGCCTGACCGCTTTCTGTTATTGTTAGAACAATAGATAACATATTGTAGTGTCAGATGTTAAAGCCGGGGACCACGATTGTTGGAATATACTTATCTTTGAACCGACGTTTCGGCGTTACGCCTTCATCAGGGATGTGGCAATACCTCAAACTTGGGTAATTAAACCCAAAACAATAGATAACATTAGGAGATGTTAATACGAAAGATAACATTTGATAAGTGCGGAAATTACCATGAGGCCACGTGATCCCAATGCTTCAAAGTTTTGAAAAAAACGAGACAGTGCGCATTTCATTAATATATTAATTTAAGTGCGTAATAAGAGCGATTCATTCACGCAAGGACAAATTTGCAAACCGATTCCCAGGAGAACTATAACAACTGAACAATTGAACTGTCAGTATCCACCGACCCACGCAGACGATTTCGAAGCAGTGAAAAGAGATGAGATGAAAAGGAATATTGTCCTGCAATGATGCAATGAAATCTGCATAGGTTACTTGTTACAATTACTTTTTTCTTCAAGTGTCTTACAAGAAACGTGTTTTGGATTCTGCACTCAGAATTATCTCCTTTCCGATTACTTGACATAAAACGCATAAAAACCAGACAAAAGGTCAGAATGACCATCATCATCATCATGTTGGTCATAATATGCCTCTAAAACGAGCAAAATAGGTTTATTACCGTGTACTGATAAGGAAAACAGTGCAATACAGCATCAAATGCAGGTATGAGGGAAACATGAAAAGAAAAATACAACAAAAGATCTACGAATCTTCCAAGCTGGGGATTACTTTGTAGGAAGTATTTTATAATTTCATGCTTTGCAGGCATTACTATGTGAGGGGGAGTTAGTCTCAACTCAACAAATGTTTATGAAGCATATTTGTTAAACAATTCGGAGGAAGCTTTTTTCCTTGATCACATCATTAATTTAACATGTAAATATTATGCTATCATACATCTATCCACACTCACACCATACATTTGTCTATTTAACAGAAAACGGTAATCTACATCATGCTAATTCACATCTTTTTTGTATGGCATAGAGATCTCCGCTAATCAGAATCGCTCTCTCCCATGAGAGAGCGCAGACAGCGAGGGGAGGGATGGAGGTAGAGATAATCTCGCCAGGATAGTATAAAAGGAGGAGCCAAGACAGACGGACCTCACTGAAGTCTCTCTCGAAAACTTCGAAATGTCTTTCCGCTCAGTCGTCCTTCTTCTATTTCTTCTGGCACTGACCAACGCTGCTCTCATCTACCGAAGACGTCACCACAAGAAATCGACGCCTTCGACCACCCACGAAGACTCCAACCACGCCGACAGGTGAGGAGACGTTCAATTGTCATACTTTAACCATAATTGTGATACATAATGATAATGTAGTGTCACAGTACTCATTCTACTCTTTTCAGTTTGCTCCGTTCCGGGCGCAACTGCTTTTTTTCGCCGACTGCCTGCCAACTGCGCAGGTTCCAAATGCCGCACGAGCATATACAAGACGACCACCTCCTTGTCTACTTTGGCATCCAGAACTTTTCAGAGTTGTGAGACAGTAGTGTACGTACAAACTTACAATACTTCGTAGACTAGCTTCCGTTTACTTGTTGTCGCGTTTTATTGCCGATATGTGTCAGGGTTTCCGGATTGTTTCACATTGCTCACAAATGCTAATATATAAACTTTTTTATTTGTTTACTTTGTTTGTCGTAAAATGTCGGTTATGCCATAACCTTTTACACCGCCGGGTCCTCCGTGCTTGCTGAAAGGGAACGAGGTATCAACATTTTTTTTGTACCCGAGGAAATCACAGACTTCACAGACAGCTCTCAGAGACACAGCGCATACGAATTGAAACTCGCGCAGTTAGCGACATAATTTGTAAAGACGACAAAAAAATCGAAAAGACACGGCTGATCCTCCTTGTGAAACACTACCCACGCTATACCGTAGTATCATTCACTGCGCCCACGAGTGATACCGCGCGTGTCACTGTATTGATTGACCTGGTGTGTGATAAGTCTGCGCGTGTTTCCTTCATTTTTTGCCGCTTTTAGCGGTTGAGATTCGCCACCCTTCTCTGTTTCGCTGTAGCTCGCGCGAAGTGCACGCCACAGTAGCTAGCACATACTCGCAAGTAGCTGGCTAGAAAAATCGCTTGCGTACTTGGTGGCGAAGAGAACTTTTTCAAAAGCCAGAGTCTGGCGATTTTTCAAAAACTGCTTTTCACTATTTTAGAAATGCTCGCGTTGGCGAATCGCTTGCGCTACACATATGTCGGAATCCCTAAAACCTATTTGTATTGTTCTGCCTTTCGAACATTCTAAAATTCTCCAGAACTCAATATTGTTCTTCTTAGATAAATAATAATTCGGAGACTAGAGTACTAAAACAGAAACAACGGGGTGTAATATTATGCGCCACAGCATTTGCAAAAAAAAGTATTTCTCAAACCAACTGTATAGTTTCGCACCAACACAGAAAACAGAGAGTCAGCTGCACTCAGTTGACCGAAACACACTTTTGAACGATTATCAGGGGTTTTTCTGAACTCGCGAAGGAGTTCCGAGAAGCAATAAGCAATTTGTGTTTTGGTCGGAAGTGTGTAGGCGATGCGAGGAAAAAACATCTGCAGCACAAAAACGATCTGTGAATAATATTTAGCGGTAAGCCCGTGATTCAGTTTTTTTTCACTACTGCTTCCTTATCACCTTATCCGTAAGTTCACCTACTTATTAAAACACTATTTGATAAGAAAAGAATGACAATTCGGCTTATGAATGGTTTTCATTGATGTTCGAAATTTGGGGTTGCTAGATTACCGAATTATTGAGTCGTTTGTTGATATCTAAAGTTGACATAAACATAAACATAACCTTTTTTCTTTACTACTTCATTCTAAAACTTATGTTATCCATACTTATACTAAAAATAAACCGAACACGTAAATAGAAAATCCGGATAAAAGTTTGAAAGAAACTTTGTGGAATCCTTTCTTTGTAAAGTGCGTCATGGACAAAGATAGTAACAGTGAAACGCACGTATTATATTTTTATATTTGTAAAAAGTAAAGTAGGTGCAAATGCACAGAACATGCTTTCAGAACACATAATGATACAAGTATACGTATTATCTCTGTTGAGACATGAGACAGAATATGAGGTAAGTACGTATGAGATAAGAAATACATACGTTGTTACGTGAATTCAAACGTTTGTTTCATCCCAGAAGTGCTGCTAACATTGGCACACATGGTTCAAAAGGAACCCCGGGGAATCGGGGATTCATGGAATATGGGAGGGTCAATCGGTCTAAATCACACCCAATCGATTCAGAATAAACATTCTTCATTCACTCTCAAACTGTCAAAAAATTTGTGCAATTTATTTTATTTATGACTTAAAATTGAGCAACCTTGTGATCCGTGCGATCTTAGTCTAAATATATATACTATTTTTAATGGTGTCAGTTCCCCTTTCCTTTTATAGAGAACACTAACTTGATGCTATTTCTGTTAATAGTATTTCTAAAATAACTTTTCCGTTAGTTTTAAAACACCTATGTGAAAACTTTCTGTTTTCTTTTCAAAGGCAACGTCGCCTTCTGTGAATTAGAGCAACTTTGGTCAGTGCCAAAAGGACGACTGAGCAGAAAGACATTTCGATTCTTCTGAGAGAGACTTTCACTTATCTATGGTGAACTGGTAAACGTTTGATTTTTGAACGCGATTTTTAAAACAAATTTTGAACAGTTGGATGAATCATACTCTCTGCGTCAATACTTATTGAGCTTATTTCTCAAAGTTATTAAACCCACTCAATTTGCGTTTTGGACAAAATGTACTTACTCACTCTACGAAAACAGAAAAAAGCATTAAAATATACAATTAGAAATATAAAATACACAAATATAAAATATACAATTAGTGTTTCCGGAAAAACATGTACTGTGATAGGTATGTGCTGATTCCTGTATCGAGTTTGGTTAGTCTAGCCTTTATCTCATTTGGCCTGTCTATGATCTTTTGTGATTGTCTATTTTGTCGTATTTAAAAGCGGCCGGTGTGATCTCATAAATGATTTACTCTCTCCCTGAATTCGTCTTGTTTACTTACAAAAATAGAAAATGCTAAATGACATATGTGTACTACTCGTCTTTTGAAAAGTCGTATGCTAAACTTTAATCAGAATTGAAAGTGTATATCTAAATTTTGTCTGTTTCTCACAAGCTTGCTATTCATAGGCGGTGTACGCTACATAGGAACATAGGTTTTAGCTTGAAAGAACGTCACAGACCTTGCAAATGTGATTGATCTTTCTTTCTTCGTACTAAAAGTGTATCATAATGACATGATGTACTCATCGTCGTCACATTTCGTTTAGTTTATATAAATAGTTCTGGAATGAGATTGACAATGAGATTATGCGTGTTTTAGTTGTGTATTCAAAAATCACAATCGTTTCCGCATTTATACATGCGATTTGCGAAAAGCGCAGATTTGAGAAGCCAATAGGCTCAATAATTAGTTTATTACATTTTATTACATTGAACAGAAAAGTTTATTACATTGAACAGAAACGCGTCAGACATATTCTAGAATGAAGAACTTGTTAGATAAAAAAATCTACTCTGTTTGAGATTCCTTATATGTTATGTATCAAAAATTCGCAATCCATCGATCTCTTCGCTGTATGGCAAGACACATGGTACTCTAGTACAATCATTTAGTAGACATCTGATCATATTTCCTCGTGACATGGCTTTGAATAGTAAAAAAAGCATTTGCATTAAGATGATGTGGAAGTGATCACATCTACACTAACATAAAGTGCACAACTGTTTTTTTTTGTTTTTGTAGTTCATGTCTCGAACGTTTCAGTTCATATGATTCTGAAAAGATGACACGAGAACAGAGACTAAAAAAACTTATTTATTTTAAATCACACTATTTCATATGATTTTAGATCATGTACATCTGAAATCCGTCTAACATACATGATAAAATGTGGGTGGTACTGGTATGTGAATTCATCAGATCCCACGTCCCATGTTAACGTTCACTGCGAGTCACATGATTACTATTTATAGAACCTGCCAGAAGTCAGCCAAATGTCTCACTACATGAACATGAAAGCATATGCACTGACGCACCTGAAATCCAAATCCAAAAGCATTTATTTGTATTTTATATTTACAAATAATTTAACTTGTAAATACTGTCAGCCTAACACATGAATAAACCAACTGACGCATCTGAAATCCGTGAACATATCGTATTTCGAACAATCCTCTAATGGATGGGATGGGTGACATTCGGATATTTATAGGATTTATGCATTTATGAATTATGATTGTGAAACGACGTAACAAATGTGATTGGAACTATGAGTGCACGTGCTTCGAAAACGCATATACATGATTCACTTTTATTAGACCAAGTGACACAATTTTTTTGCTCTTGTTCATATTCCATAACAAAATGTACCAAATGATTTTTAAAATTACTTATGCAAATATTTTCAAAGATAAAGTTCAAATGTTTTGAATGACATAAATGTAGTGACATCATTTCACTCAGACCATCTCGCTAATTCTGAAAAATCTGCATACAAATCCTTTGAAACCTGGATCGTTCATTCCGTTCAATCCGCACATTTTGCATTCATCAGTATCAAAAAAAATCACGAACATTCTGACGAGGTCTTGTCTGACAATTTCAAAGATACTCTGCTCACTTCGTTTTACATTACACTAATCTCGCTAATCGAAATAGTGATATCACGAACTACAATCACGATGCGATGATGCTGAAATGATAGTTTGTGCTTCATTTGTAGTGTGGCAACTATCGAAATTCATATTCCAACCAAGATTGCATTTGTTCGTACCATCATAATGTGAAGATATCGTCAGGAGTCATGATTTAGTCACATTTTCATCATCACATCAAGAAAGAGTGACTATTTGTAGGGACCCCAACAAACATTTGTGCGCTCCGGGCGAAATCCCGTCAACGTTATCAACTTATCAATACTGGACAAACTATGCGATCTAATATCTAATTAGTCTAGAAAGATCCGGACGAATATTCTGATTGCAACCATACTCAATTCAAAGCATAGTAATCGCGGTATTAATATGAAATATTGACGAATCTACATTATGACGTCATTATTCCCGTTGATTGGGGCACCCTCTCTGTCGCATTGCCCCATTGAAAGCGCGTGCTCCGGTGCGCGCATGGCGCGGAATGGCGGCGCGTGTAACGAGTAAGCCTACAACATCAATATATTTTTCGAAACTACATAATTGAAGTAATATTATCATGATAAAATGATAACGAAATTTCGAAATCTCAAATTTCGTTTGTGGTCCCCAGACTATTTGACGTTTGACCATCCGATCGTGAGATCGCAAAACAAACTGTCAGAATTCTATAAATATTTTCGTGTTATTCGAAAGCCAAAAGTCATTGCTTGCAAAATGCCAAATGTTGAATCTTCACATTCAACTTGAAATAGTATATTTTGGTTACAACAAGGCAGGAAACGGCCAAAACAAGTGTTTGTGTTCTCTTGAAAAGTATGTAGTTTAATGTTTGCTATCAGGAAATTATGTATAACTACATAACGTGAGTAGTACAAATATACGAACGTCTGAAGGGGATAAAGATTTTTCAGAAATCTACACAACATAATCCAGTTGTTCAGTTTGAAATAGAAATCTGTGACGCAAAACTTTGTTTTTCGAACTCGAAACATATTTCATTCATCTGATCATCTGATTTTGAGTATTTAATCGCAAATTTGCGTAGCTATCAAATTTTCAGATGAAAATACAAAACCAAAGTGGTTAAAAAACTCCACATCTCGAAGAAACGATTTTTCCATTACAAGATCGTTATTTAGGTGACACCTGCAAATGCTATAGCGCGACTTCTTGGTTCTTGGTTCTTGATTCGACTTCTTGGTTCTGCAGCGACAGGATCATTCAAAACCTGCCGAGCTCTACATTCAGTTTTTAAGGAAAAGTTTTAATCAGCGTTTAATCATCCGAGGATTCTAAATTGTCATGTATGTGCGTCCATACATTCATACGACACATTGGAAACGGAATTCGGAAAAAGCACAAAATGATGCCGTGTCAATCTGATTTGTTACTAATGTAACTAACGAACACACGAAAATGAAGTACTGAGATTGCAGCAAAATATGATTTCGTATTTCAGTATATCTGACATTTTGATCAAAAGTTCATAGTTGCAATGAACGGTGGAGCTGCGTGGAAATGAACGATACCGAAACTTCTCAGCATTAACTTTTTTGTCGACAAAACTGTCAAAAATTCATGGGTGCACAATGAGACTTGCTCTTTAAAGAAGAACTCCGGGGAATCTCGCCCGCTGTAAAATTGTTGCGCCTCGAACAGACTGTTTAGAATTAAAGGGAGTGTACACTCTGAATTCCGAAGTTGAGTTAGCACCGGGATGTGAAAATATGATGAAAACGACTCAGTTTTGTCAATACAACTGTTTGCTGAAAATGTCTGCAAGTTGATGAAAATTGAGCGCAAAATGTATCAAAATGCAGAAATTGGTGCCAATTGGTGCCAATTTTCAATGTTCAACAGAATTTTTCACCGACTTATAGGTATCTCCGACACATAGTTGTATTGACAAAAGTACATCATTTTCCACATATGTTCACATTCCGGTGCTAACTCAACTTCGAAATTCAGAGTGTACACTCCCTTTAATGTGCGCGGAACAGATACCGGCTGGCAGCAAGTGCGATAGAGAGTGTGCAATCGCAGTGGCGTACGTAGACTGTTAGAATGCCAATAGCTAAGAGGTCATAGGCGCGTGTTCCCATTTGTTCAAGTATTACTGGCGACTTGTTTTTGACTCGGAATGTTTGAAAGAATCATATTGACCTAAATCTTAGCCGATTTATGAGAAATAACAACGCTTATCCGTTGCTTTCAAATGTTGCAACTCGCTGTTGCAACATTTTATTTCAAACTCGAATTTGGTCCCGACACGGTTTCCATTCCGTTGAACTCTTCAATACTGTAGAAATGGCGAAAGAAGACATAACATCGGATGAAAGAAGCCCCTTCACTCACTGTGTGGCTCAATGCGTGTGTGCGCCGTTATGGCGCTGAACTCGCCGGTTCGAGTCCTGTCTTCGGCAAATGTTTTGCATGCGTGGTAATACGCGTTTAAGAGAGCTAGTTGCAGAATTAAGTCGCCGCTGTGCCTTTAAAATATTGTTTGCACACTTACATCAATGTATTAAAGTGACAATTTCACTTAAAAATGATATTACGCTGATGAAAAGTTAATGGAAACATCAAATAACATTTGATAAACCTGAAAACTAGAACTTTTTTTCATGACTTTAAACTATTTTTTGCCCCAAAAAATAGTTCATTTTGAATGCTTTGTGGGTAAAAAGTGAGGTTACATCACAGTTAAGTGTCTAAAACGTCTTGAATTACAGGAAATTAAAATAAACTTTTGACATCAATTTCCGTTTCTAGCATAAACTTAAGTCGTAAAAGCCGATAAACACATCCCTATTTTCACAACTTTGGCTACAAACCTGCAAATTATTTGGTATTACAATATAGCAACAGTATGTTTCATCCACTCTCTCGCTTAACGACACAACGAGAAAGCGAGACACGCAATAAGTGAAGAGAGCGCAGACGGTATGACGAAATGAGGGAACGAAATCTGTGCGAAGACGGCAGACAGAGAGGGGAAGGAGGGAGGGGATGATCCTTGGGTGTGAGGGTATAAAAGAGAGAAGGAGCATGCCACTGGACACTCACTGAAAATGTCCCTCCGAATTGTCCTCAGTCTACTGACGATTCTCATCTTCGCAAACGCTGCTATCATCCATAGATGGCGCGTTCACCGCACCACACCGAACGCCACACCAACCACACCAATTGCCGCAGGAACCAACGCTGACAGGTACGGTACCAGCACATTGTACTACTTTTGTAGATGGTCAGGAGAATGTTGGTTGTTCGATGCTCATTTTGTTTCTTTCAGCCATCTCAACTCTGGTCGCAACTGCTTTTTCTCTCCGACTGCCTGTCAACTGCGGAAGTTCGAGACTCCACACAAACTGATCGAAGAGAACGACCTTCTCACATACTACTCAGCCAAGGCCTATACAATCTAGTCTGATGTGTACTGTAGTTCGCTTTAGCTTACTCTAGAAATAGAATGTAGATGTTACTGTAGATCTGTAGTTCATTAGCCTAGTTACTGTAGCTGTTATCATTGTCATCGTTCATTGTTTCCCATTTCACAATGCCTTTTCCCCACCAATATCTTTCGTGTCTTTTCTCGTTGTTGTATTGTCTTGTTAACTGCAACTACATATGTACAAGTAAAGTACTTACGCTAAAATGTGAACTAGATGAAAGAGTGTCGTCTGCAAGCGAAAATGCATCACAGTAACGGTCAATGTGAGTAACGAGTGATACATGAACATGAGAATGTCTCACAGTTAGAGATAAGAAACAAGAAACTTCGTGGAGAGCTCACTTAGATGCTTAGATGTTACAAAGAGTAAAGAGAAATGAGAAAAATATGAGTAAAGAGTCCTCTCCAAACGGTCAGAAACGGTAGAATACGGTATCCAGAACTGATAGTTTGTCGTGTGTCAAGCTATCCACGTAAAACGAGGATGATGGATGATGGAGTCGAATCAGCGTCCTCGGCATTTCGAATGTCGACAAGAGAGTATGATCGTATGATGATTGCGCAAATATGAACGAGCCACATGAAAGCAAGTGTCCTAGCGCTGACCAACAACATACTCACTTACTAAGGCGGATATGCGTGAAGGGGAAGGCGGGGGTGGATGATACATTTCACATATCACAGGCGGAAAATAAGCTACGCCTGTTGAATATTCGTCTACAAATCCATGTAATTGAACAACCAGCTCACTTTTGCAAATTGTTCCAATATTTATTCAGTGAGATTCCATCACATCATAACGTAGCAAATACTGTCACAACATGGGTACACTTATCATACGCTATTATAATGTGTTACGCTATTATAATGTTATAACTCGACAGTTTGTTTAATCACATAGGAACTCATTGATGACGAACAACAACTCCAACACAACACTAAAACATGAGAAACGGTATTTCATGGATTAGTGACTCTAAAATGGTTAAGGGATTATAATTTAGTTCATTTAACGTGGAAAGGAGGAAACAGAACGAAAGCCCCACGTTTTCTAGCAATCAACCAATTTCCCAAAGTGTGCATTGGTTGGACAGTTCAAACTTTGTGCAAACGACGTGATGTGCCGGTCTCCGAAAAATGCGCGGGCTAACGGAGAAGAACGTGTTTGTCTTTTTTGTTTTTGTTTTTAAATAATTTCATGTTTCTATATTCTAATGTTTTTTTGTGTCACCAACAAGTCCCCCCCCCCCCCCCCCCGGTCACCGCCGTCGACAGTCGCCAGCTGCTGAATGTGAGTTCATTTCTTGTTAATCAACCGTACTTGCTGTGTTTATTGATTGGTAGTATCTGATCATGTTGTTTAGTCGCTGAGCCGTCGCTGTACCCCCTACAATAGTGTTGACCGGCCACATGTTTCATCCAAACAGATCAACCGAATGTAAGTTGCAGTGATCAGTGTTCATATTAATCAATCGATCGTTGTTTCGTATCATTTATATGTGAAGTATAGTTTATGTACGCATGTTTATTGTTCGGTGTTCAGTGGTTTGGCAGCTGGAAGTCAATAAACGTCACGCATAAGTTCTTGAAACATGTGATCGCCCATTTGCAACATTCGACAGCCTTATTTCGCAACATTTGCGATCGCCGCGTCGCAAAAACATCGTTTCAAGAAAATGACTGTTACGGAAATCGATGACCACTAGTGCTCAACATGTACGTCATAAATGGACTTCGAATCATCTTCCATAATAACCTAAAGCTAATAAGATAACATTTCGATAATAAGGGTACTTAAATCATAGTGCATGCTTCACGTGTGATGTGTGATGTGTAATGCAGTGACCACTATGCAATCATTTTCAAGTTTCTAGTCGTTTTTCTTTTCATTTGTTGAAATGATATCATTTCAAACATGTGCACTTTTCACTCAATTATCTCTAATTGATAAGTGATGTTCTCATTACAACAAAGAAAGTTAGTTGTTGATTTCGAACAGCTGAATTGACATTGAACAATGAAAAAAATCACTTCGTTGTCTGATGTCAATCAACACTTCCAAATAGGCTGTTGTTGTTGTTTTAATTTTTTTGCTTTTTGCAGATTCACCGATTTACACATCATACGCATTATTTCCAAATTCCAAGGCACAGATCGTCATAAAGGCTAATTTGTCATAATTTCATGTTAGCTTTTTCGTGCGTTACGACATTTACAGAAACTTGGAATCATTCAGTTGCTAATGTTTGCGGCTTATTCATGAAATACATTTTGTTTTGTGGGTATTTAATTATGTACGAATGTGTAGAAATCCGCTTTCGTGGGTGTGTTATGAGCGTTTTTCGTGATCGTAAGTAGATTAATTGTGAACTCTGGGCGCAACAAGAGAGTAGAAGGACTAAACCGGAATGAAATGATTTCTGAGCAGATAAGAATGATTTTGTAAAAAAATGGATTTGATTAGCGCACAACTATTATAGGCACATAAGAAGATAAAAGCAATGAGGCATCAGTGAGGAAGTTATGAATCACAGTGACTAGCGCTCCGGCGCGCTGTCGCGCGCCTACGCACTAGGTATACGAAAAAGAAAATAGAAGAATAGTTCGTCTTGCATGTTTGATAGTTAATTGCTCTTTAATGACTCTTGCGAAGTTACATATACTCTGCGCCAGAGCGATAGTTTACGATCTACCTCGCTTGCAGTTCGAAATACGGTGCCATAACCGTCTGTCTCTCTTGTTTTGTGCGCTATTGCCAAGAGCTGACTCTCCGTCTTCCTCTGATCTACCCCACCGCGCGCAATTTTTTGCGAGCATAGAACTATACACGCAAGGGTTGTAGTTGAAGTGTTCAAGTTCTTTGTATTTTGTATATGTAGCTTAATTTTTTGTCTTTTCTAACTATCTCTCCTACTTCTTTTTCACCTATTTTATGTTTCACAGATGTACACCGCCCCATCTCTTTCTCCTCTACACTGTTCTGTCTACTTTCCATCCTATCTCCCTCCTCCTCCCCCCCCCCGCCCCTCTCTCTCTCTCTCTCTCTCTTTCTCTTTTTCCCTCTCTCTCTCTCTCTCCCCTCGACACAGTTCTACTTTCCCCTATCTCTCTTCTCTCTCTTCTCCCTCTACCACTGTCTCCCTATCTCTTTCTCTCTTTCTCTTTCTCTCTCAGACTCAGTATTATGTTCTCTAGAAACAGTATGATATTCTCTATTGTCTACTCTACTGTCAACTTTCTAAAGACAATACTAATACTACATATGCTCTTGTTTGTCTACTGCATCTTTTTCTTTCAATGTGACAAAAACTTTCTAGAGACATTACTATGTTTTCTTCTGTCTACTTCCACCTTTCGTCACCTCTTCCACTCTTACTTTCACATATGCAGTAATCACTATCACTGCGACTTTCGAAAGACAGTTATGTCTACTCTCCCTTCTCTCTCCTCTTTTCTCTCTCCTACCTTCTCTCTCTCTCTCCCCATCTTTCTCTCTCTTGTCTATTCTCACGTCTCCGCATCGGTGACAACAATTTTCTAGAGACAGTACTACTATGGCACCTTCTGTCTACTCTTCTACTCTCACGTCTACAGCAGTCACTGCGACTATGGAGAGACAGTTATGCCTATTCTCCCTCCTTTCTCCTCTTCTCTCTCTCTCTCTCTCTCTCTCTCTCTCTTGTCCAATCTCACGTCTTCGCAGCGGTGACAACAACATTTTAGAAAAAGTACTATGTTACCTTTTGTCTACTCTTCTACTCTCACGTCTGCAGCAGTCACTGCGACTTTCGAGAGACAGTTATGCCTACTCTCTCTCTCTCTTTCCTCCTTCTCCTCCCTCCTCTCTCTCTCTCTCTCTCTCTCTCTCTCTCTGTCTTTTTCTTGTCTATTCTCACGTCTCTGCATCGGTGACAACAACTTTCTAGAGACAGTACTATGGCACCGTCTGTCTACTCTTCTATTCTCACATCTGCAGTAGTCACTGCGACTTTCGAGAGACAGTTATGTAAAAACTTTTTTAAACAGAAAGTACTAATCTCTTATCTACTGTTTTCTTTCCTTTCTGTCTACTCTCTCACGTTCTGAAAATATAATTTGATCGCCTGTGCTTGCCAAATGACATGTAAGGTGAACTCGATTCTCACCTCACCTCACTTCCACTCGACACTGTACTGCATCGAAAAGCGGAATTTCAGGCTGAATATGTACAAGAGTACAGGTAATAAACTCGAAACTTACTTTCAACTGAAAAATATATACAGTACACAGTTCTTACAGTACATATTACGTCTACAATGACTTCGAGAAAAGAAGCCGGCTGGCGCGCCCTAACACGTTGTGCGCACGTGTGAAGGAGTTTGAAACAGTTTGAGGTTGATTTCATCGTTGGAAAACACTATCTATTGATGTCTAGAAACAGTTTACCTAACTTTCAACCTTCAACGTTTCGTTTTGTCAAAGTTATTCGTTGAAGATAGAAATTTTGTCTTTTTCCACTGACTCAATTCATTCTTGTTATATTTAGACATATTTCTGTCAAAAAAAGACACAACTGAGTGGATATGGGTCAGTGATTGCGAATGCCAACTATTCGTTATCGATCCGTTGACCTGGCGGCTGGTAGCGAGCAATCCGGTGGGCGCGACCCCAGCAAGTAACGCGCGCTCAGAAAATGTCTAATACTGTATGAAGACAAAGTCCGATCGATCTGAAATTTTGACAGAAGGGTTTTTTTGCCCAGAAAAGCTTAAGTTTACAAATTGAACACTCTATCTCGTCTGTACGAAAAGTCGATCATATTTGCCTTATTTGGTGACTTTTCAAAAAAAAAGAAACCAGTTTCTAAATTCTCTTGCACGTAATCTATCTTCTATTCAATTTTTATAGAAATCGAAGATCATGAATTTTGGGTGCATTTTGGGTACATTCGCTTATTTGGGCATGAAGATGAGGTCACAGTCGGCTGGTATCGCGGCTATCGATTTTTTCTAGGTCGATTCACCTACCCTCTAAGTTTCGTCCGATTTGAAGCATTTTGAAATTTTTCTCCATAGTTAAGAGATTAGGTGATAACTATGATTAGGAGATCGCTATTGACGAGATATTTGGAATTTTGCGTTCTCAGGTATTGAAGAAACTTTCTAGAAAAAATGAGTAGTTAGAGTAGACTTTGAAAAGAGATATCTCTCCGGAAGGACGGACAGACAGACACCATAGTAAATTTTAGTATGAAAGGGGGATGATTTGAATAAAAAAAAAGATAATCTCTAATCTAATGTACATCAATTGGACCAAACGCTTTCTTATTGTCCGAATATGTCTTTACCCGAAACAACACTTTGGATTGATAAAAATCCAAACATTCTCGACCAGCTTATAAGACTGTTTATCCCAAACCCAAAGACGTCATATTGAGGATAAACACTGTCCGAACATGACCAAACAACGCTCGGCAGTCAAAAACAACTCAGGTCCTCCCTAACACAAAATAAATTTCACCACTTCAAACTAAACCCCTGAATCTCGAAACGAGAGAACGAGATCAGGTGACCATGGAGAAACACGTGAACATTATTCATGTAGAGTTGTAAATGTTTTTTTTTCCTTTGATATGATCCCTTACACAATCGGAAACTAGAAATGATCATCCAATTGGAGGAAGTGGGAATCTGAAATTGAAACATTGAAAGGCGTATCACAGGAACACGACGTGAGACGATTACAAATTGCGAAAAGCCAACTTCGTATCGAAAATCACTAACAGTCTGAGCATATGCTGACTTTTATAGTGATCTAGCGATGATTTCATGAAATGTAGAGTGCGCAAACATCAGAAATGATTTTTTTTTGTAATGCGCTATGCTATGTTGCTATCAGGCGTTAGAGTCAGCAAAAAACGTGAGAAAAGTATGCGGTCAACGCGACCTTACACGCTGGACTCTTGTTCAGTATCGCTAATATTCTCTTTCAGAGAAGATATGTAATGATGTTGTTATGTAAGTTGAGAAAGCCAACTAGCCTGCACGTAATCATTTTTCCTTGTAGGAGACCTTTCGATATCGCTAGATGAAACATTCTTGTGCTAACCCTATTGTATAGGCCACCCTTCCATTTTCACAGTACGACATTATCGTCGGCCGAACCAGACAATGAGGAAATTACGAGAAAATGATGTGATTTCGACAGCATTTCACTGGTTTTGTCTCGGATTACCGTACAAGAGCAGGTTTCAAAGATGAACAAGCGATTCTCGAGAGTCTTCGAACCAAAATAACCCAGCTCAAAAACTAAAGGAAGTTACTTCCAAAATATTTCCCACCGCTCGAAATAAAAGTGTGTAGAGAATTTAGTTTTACAGTCGAAACCAACGCTACAAATGAGTACGGATCGCAGACTCGCATCAAGTTAACAATTCCAATGAATTCAGTAGTCTGTGAGCTTCGAAAAAACACGCAATGATACCGACAATCGAAAATGCACTGTAATCTGTAATGCAGGCAACTGCCGTTCGAAAGACGTACAAATGTACGAACGAATGTAAAGTATGAACGATGAATGTAAAGGTAAAGGTGAAGGTAACCCCCTGATTCAAGAGATTCACTCTGCGGAGGGGGTCGAAGGATGAATGTACGACCTAAAATTCATAAGAGAGTGACTTCATAAATTATTTGTATTAACCTTCTCACATAAGTACATACCACTTGATTCCACGCTGTTTTATTCAGACTATACAACAGTTGCAAATTACTTCATAATTCATATCGCAACATCATTTTCCTTCACTCTCTCGCTCGAGAGACAACGAGAACGCAAGACATGCAATAAGTGAAGAGAGCTTAGACGGTATGACGGAACGAGGCAAGGAAATCTGTGCAAAGACGGCAGACAGAGAGGGGAAGGAGGGAGGGGATGATCCTTGGGTGTGAGGGTATAAAAGAGAGAAGGAGAATGCCACTGGACACTCACTGAAAATGTCCCTCCGAATTGTCCTCTGTCTACTGACCATTCTCACCTTCGCAAACGCTGCTATCATCCATAGAAAGCGCGTCCACCGCACCATTCCGAACGCCACACCAACCACACCAATTGCCGCAGGAACCAACGCTGACAGGTACGGTACCAGTACCAGTAAATGTACTTTGTTTTGTACTGTTTTTTTGTAAATGGTTATTGTTGGTTGTTTGAAGCTCATTTTGCCATTTTCAGCCATCTCAACTCTGGTCGCAACTGCTTTTTCTCTCCGACCGCCTGTCAACTGCGGAAGTTCGAGACGCCTCACAAGCTAATTGAAGAAAACGACCTTCTCACATACTACTCAGCCAAGGCCTACACTATGTAGATCGTTCCATGCTCACTGTATTTTGTTAGACTGGTTACTGTAGATGTTGCCATCGTTCCCTTCACAGTGCCTTTACCGATCTCTTCTGTGTCTTGTCTCTTCATTGACTTGTCTTGTTCTCTGCAACTTCAAGTATGATATATGAAAATAAAGAGTTTGATGAAAGTTGTGAATGAGTCACTATGACCGAATTGCCTATGTTAATTATTTAGTTCGATATAATAACGACATACAATCAATGTCAAGGCATGTCTCGGCACGAACATGCCACTGCCAATTGATCAAAGCTTGTGACCGGGACAGCAAGCCAAGATCTTCATCAATTGAGGGTGATATAAGGCTGATATGTGGGGGTGGAGGGGAGGTAGACGACTACCTTCGGAAAAGCGAAGCGAAGAAATGTAGTGCCCGTTTTATCTTGGTCTGCTCTACAGTTAAACCCACACAAATAACACAATCGCAACAGCTAGCTCTCTTTCGTAGATTGTTTTACACCATCCAATCTTGTTTTCATTGTATCGGTAGTACATCATTCACTCACCCAACCATCCCATCATCATAACAATATTCAATACTTATTTTATATTCAATACGTTTAATAATCATTTTTTTCATATGGAACTCAGGGAAAAATAAATGAATAGTAAAACATATATATTCCCTTTGTCGTAATTTTTGAACTTTTTCATTGTCATACTTTCTCACATCAAATTTTTTTCTCGTTAAAATGTTATCATGTCAACATTGTTCACAACTACAATAAATAATTCAATGAGTGATGTTCTGAGTACAAACAAGAACATTCTGACTTTATAACATAGAACAGTGGTGACATTTATATCATAGAACAAAATCGAGCTCAGCTTAGGACTTGAACCTGACAATCTTTAGTACACACAATGATATCATAGACAAGAAATGCAAAGTTTACTTAATATAAACAGATTTGCACACACCATTAGCAATATTTCTAAGGAGAGATCGTCTAAAAGGCTGATTTGTCATTATTTAATGTTTGCCGAATTGCTATAATTTCATGTTTGCTTCGTATATGCGTATAAACACAACATTTAACACAACATTTGCAGGAATTTGGGACTAATCATTTTTTTAATGCATGCAACTTGACTTATTAGTTGGTTTCTGTTAACCTATACAAAATCCGATTTCTTGCATGTTTTGAGACTCTTTCTCGTCATGATCTGAGTTTGGAACTCACTTCCATCTGATATTGTTGAATCTGCGAAAACCAGTAACGTGAAATCCCACTTAGTAGACAATCCCCATTTGCATCCCATGTCTAAAATTCGACATTTGTAGTTTGCTTATTGTCTACTCTTTGAATGTTTCTTCTTCTTTTTCCTATTTTACTATCCTACCGTAAGCACTGTTATGTTTCCTATGATGCACATGTTAAGTACTCAACACGGTAATAAACTATTTATTTAATCTCTTTCTGAGCGCAGACAGAAGTGACGGGATAAAGAGAATTGTCAGCAGACAGAAGGATGACATTTATCAAACGTTATTCCTAGAATGTGCAACTATTTAGAGACGCTTACAAAGAGAAAAGGGATAAATATAACAGCTTTTGTCAATAAGAAAGTTATAATTAATTTATACGGATTGTAACAACTCGCAAACAAGAAAAAATGGCATGATTGAAAAGCCGAGATTGCAGTGATGGCCTAGTGTGGACGGCATTGTGAATCCTAAAGCGATCATTTTCTTGACAGAATCAATGACCAATGGCGGCGCACGGTAGAAGGGTTTTACGTTTTACACCCAATGCGAAGTACTTTGATATTGTTACCAGCGAGCAGTTGTAGATGCCCAGTTTTCAACGACATGGTCTGTAGGAATGACCGATCACAGTCAGGAGAGCAGGTGATGCTGACTTTCAGATGGTCAGTGTACATCTTGCAGGTAGCGAGTGGCCGGACGAGCGAGATTATGACGATGATGATCGAGAACTAGCCCCTTGAAACATCGGAAGTGATGTCAGGAGGCATTTGTTAAAGGAACATACCACTCTAAGTTTCGTACATTAACTACGATCAGCATTTGAAAGAACATGAAATTACAATCATTTTTCAAAAATAAACCATAAATTGAAAATGAACATAACATGCAGAAAGCGCGTCGCAAAATGTTTCATTCTGTGGATATAGTGTACTGAGAGGACTGTTTCTGCCGATGGAGTGTGCTTTAGGATCGTAAATCACAAAAACCGTCCGCACAAATTGTCTCCTCAGTAAGCTATGAGCATATTTTTGCAACTCGTTCTAAGCATTTTATGTTCATTTTAAAATATATGTTGTGTTCATGAAAAATGATTGTATTTTCATTTTCTTGAACGTGGTAGCCTTAATGTATAAAGGGAATATAGAGTGGTATGCTCCTTTAAGAAATAACCATGATGTATATGAAATAGAAGACTGATGTATTAATACTTGTTAGCATACTACTATAGAAAAAAAAACATGTTCTCGTTTCTTGCTACTGCGTTGTATGTATGGGGTAGAAAAGAGACGTTTTAATCCCAATCTATAGGGCATCCCCCCGTTCATCGTACGGCAGTCATTTCGCCGAATGTTTCCCAGACAGCATTTATGAGTCATCAATAGCCCGTCATCAGCTCGCGCGAAACCATTCGACCGCGCGAGTCGCGTGCACGGCGGTCTCTTTTTAGGGAAATGAGGGTCATTTGCAAATCTAATGAAGCAGAGTTCTCCATCTTCTAAAGTTAATTACTTCTTTCAGAATCAATCAATCTTCACAAAATTTTGATATGTCATGTGTATCAATGATGCCCATCCGATCTCTAGTGTTCGATTTTTGGTTTTCGCCTTTGTTTTTTAGTTAGAGTCCAAAAACCTTGATTTTGAGTCGACTTCCAATAGGAAAACTCCAAAACCTAATTACTCTCTTCAAACTTATCGCACAACGCCCAGTTTTCTGGAGGAGATGCCCAGATAAAATGCTTAGAGATCTCTAGTGCTCGATTTTTCGATTTCCGTCATTTTTATCATGTTTGAGCACAAAAAACACACAACCGGGGCAAATTTGCATAAAATTCTCGTTTGTCTGGCGAACCAGCGATATTGCCGTATGATGAAAGGGGGGGAATGGCCTATACTGATTGTGAAAAGTTTTAATAAAAACAAGCGTATGTGTTTCAGCTCACTTTGATGCGATTCATATGTGGGAGTAATACGCGAGGCACTCCATCTTATCCTCATGTAATTATTTGACTGATAAAAATCTTTGGAAAATCTCAGGTGGACTTTTTTGAGGACGGCAGTAAAAAAACTCTAAACACTGTGTTTGTATTTGTCGCCAGTCTATAAACATACATAGAATCACCATATTTGTGAATATGATGTTTCTAAAAATGTTTTTAATCGCTACTGCAAAATTTCTAAATCTCCAGATTTGGCAGTTCCGTTTCACAATAATCTTCCATTTTTCCTGAAATAACTGGAATATCACGTTTTCCAAACTTCTTATAATGTAAAAATGAAACTTCGCCTAGCGTTTAATTTACAAAGAAACACTCTTGTTTTAACCCTTGTTTTAACCCTTGTTTTAACCCGTCGGTACTTAAATCGTGTACTTCGAAAACGAGGATATCACGGATATCCTATTTATTGTTTATCATCATAACGAGATGCAGCAGTGAAGTGCCACTCTGCCTCTAAACAATAAACAGTGATTTCATGAATGGGACATATTCAAATGGATAAGCCCATTCTGTGTTGTGAAAGCTGTCTTATTAGAAAAATGTAGGCGTGAAACCCATTTGCACTACATTTTTGAAACAAGCTCTCAGTCTTGATTGAAAACTTTTTCTCGTTGAATGGGATAAAATTATAAACGAATTTCTCTCTCTCGAAAACTCTGCGGGGACCCGCTGATTGAGACATTTCGAAAATATAATGTGAATAGCGGATGCTGGACCAATGAAATGTCATGGATAGCATAATATGATTCAGTCAGACTATAAGTGTTCATGGTAGTGTCGATTGTGTTCGACTCAGCTAATGACACATAATTCATTAAAGAAGAACTCCGGGGAAAGAGTCATCCGCCCAAAACATTAGCGCGCCCGGAACCAGATTTTGGCGGGAGCCCGCGAGTACGGCTGCGGCGGGCAGCAGTCTGAGGCTCCGCCCTCGTCCATTTAGGCTATTTGGACAAAGGAATCGTTCTAATTAATTCAAAAACTTAACTTTTTGAAGCCACTCAGAGTTTTTATTGCCAGAATCGTGTTCCGAAGTATCGTTTTGCCCTTACTGACCGGTGTTTCTATTTTCCTTGGAGTTCTTCTTAAAACTTGCAGTGACTAGGTGAGCAACATGATATCATATCTCACAATATGAATGAATGGAATCTTCTTTATGGATTAGTGAGTATGTACAATTAGTTCCTTGTCGGTATTTTTGTTTTCATGCCATGCGCGATATTTAATTTGTTTGCTCCATCCACTTACTTACACATCATATTAGACATCGTAAATCATGCATCATGCTATTCGTTTGCAATACTCGGTTCGAAATAACTCTGCATTTGAAAGTAGCGCCACGTGATGTAGGGGTTAGCAATGTTGGTTATACTCGATGGATCGGGGTATCGGTTTTTTTCCCTGGACCGTACTTATAAATGTGATCAATTCGTAGCAGTCACTCACTGGATACGCCACCCTAGTACGGGAGAACAAAAAAAAAATGGAGAAAAGGCGCCAATTTCGGTTAGAAAACATTGAGATATGTTGTGTCATAGTCTTCCTTCGAGTACTCATAAGTCTCTTGAAATGAGAGCTACTTTTTGAACTTCAATTTTTCCTTGAACTTCAATTTTTTCTCCCTAATAAGTCAACACATTTTTTTTCCAATTTCACTTTGAAAATTCACTGATCCACTCCAAATCATTTATATGTTCATCAAACTTTTTGCTCACGTTGGCAAGAGAAAAGTCCGATTTCACTTTCTTTACCCAATCAGAGTTTTGTCAAAAGATCGTTGGCTAATTAATTAGCTCTGAACTCTGAACCTCCTGAGGTTCAGAGTTCAGGTTTGTTTCGCCATTTAAACTCACCTATAACATTAACCCTGTACCCTTGAGCAAGGCGGGGAATAGCTCATGAGAACGCTGTCTTCCTAGCCCGCGGAGTTACTAATGTGGATTATAATGAAAGCAAAGGAAGATCCGGAGCCCCATTATCGTCTATAATGGTATCTAATTCTTTTGGATTATGGAAAGGAAATCGAATGATTATCGACTGAATATCGATCTAATATCGACTTTCGACCTTCGACACCACCATCCCCGTTGCTAAACTGTGTTTCTCCCAGCGCTTAGCCCTCGTGGTGTACCGTATGCACTTGTTGTATAGTCAGGATATAGCGATTCTGGATAAATGATTGATTGATTGATTGATAACATTAACAAAATATCAATTTTGCACCAAACGAGGATAAGAACACATTTAAAGGGAGTGTACCCTCTGGTTTTCGAAGTTGAGTTAGCATCAAAATATTGAAATATGTCATAAATAGCGTACTTTCTCATAAAAAAAGTTATGCTCAAGTCGCCTTGAAGTTTGTTCAATTTTCGCTCGAATACGCTCTTTCTAGAGAAAAGTGTGCAGAAATGTGCACAAACGTGCTCTCCAACTTCCCGCCATTTGCGGCATATGGTCCAATTGACAAAAGTGTCATTTTTATGTATTTTCACATTCCAATGCTAACTCTTCGAAATTCAACTTCGAAAACCAGAGGGTATACTCCCTTTAAATACATACACGCATTTTCTTTTTGAGTGCATGCATGTACATATCACTTATCACTGATTCGCAATCTACGTGAGTCTATCGCTATTTACAAATCTCTATTCTAAGAATAGTCATACAAATGTTTCAGAGTGGATATGTGCGTATGTTATGTTATTGTGCGTATTTGATGTGATGATGTGATTTGTGATACAACAGTTCCGCATAGACTAGAAAGATCTCACATGCCACGGGCCGAACATGTATGTTCCTTCCGGACTCGTACAAAGGAGAACGGACGAGCGATGGACATAGGCGACTACCGATTGGAGGCCGCGCAACGTCACTCGAGAACCCGCAATCATCTCTCATGGTAGCCAGAAGCATCTCAGCACCATCAATGGACCCATAAACGGAATTCGAGACGTCCGACGCCACTCAATTCAACCTTCCTCTGCTGACGTTGTCATACTTCAAGAACCGTATCTTGTTCTCGACTAGGAGGATCCTGAATAATAAAAAAAGCATACAAACCCGTTCTATGGGCACAGAATCGACTAAGGAGTGGGCAAGGAGTCATTGAGGCGAAAGATGGGTTTCGCATCGGCAAGCTGAAGGAGCATTCAAGCTATATCAAGCGAGCAAGCTCTATTTCGAACACATTACTTCATTTGGAATTGTCTATTGGAAAAACATGTGTTTGCATGTTTTTTTATAACTTAATTTTTCTGTATTTTGCTCTATGTACATATGTACTTAGTTTGTAAACACATACTTTATTTGTGGGAATCACACCGCTTTCTCAAAAAAAGGCACACCAGCGCACCAGCGGTTCTAGAAACAATAACATGAACACATGAACTACATACACATACATATGTATATGTTATCTGGGACATGTAAATCTCTGGTACACATACATCATTGGGGGAAAACAGTGGTGGAAGAGGGTATAATTGTACACATGAGAAAAAAAAACAATGCAGCCTAGCCTTTCGGGGCGTGGAACTTTTTTTTTAACTGTTTTTAGGGTCAAACATTAAAGTATTATGTTATTATCATAAATATATGGACGATTGAGAAACATCAGAAGTGATAGTTGGAGGATATGTACGCGTGCCTATCCATGTCATGTGTGATGTGGTCGAAGGGAGACGAGATCTCTCGCAGCATACACGCTGCCGGCGTGAAAAAACAGTTACGCTCCAGGTGCTTCGAACTGAAACCAACTAGTATACTAGTTTGTATTGTATTGTTAGTTAGGTGCAAGAGAACTATTAAGGTGCGACTAGTTCCTTCGAAACACACTGTTTGGTTTCGAAGGCGTTTCGAAAGTGAGTTTAAAAGTGGACACCGTACCTTTTGGTTGGAGCGGCGTTGTGGTGAGACCTTCCGATAAGACCAGCCTGACAAAAGACGCAGATACAGAGAACGAAAAGGAGACGCAAATGCATCGTTGTGGCCCCTTCCCACTCCATTCCCGCCTTTTATAGTCCCTTGGAGTGAGGATGTTTC